>JAOPHQ010004616.1:55000-105353 GCA_030340625.1 Merluccius polli | reverse complement strand
CATGTTATTTAATAAATACCTAACTTTTGCCTTAAGCACATCAAAATGAGTGCATCTATCATGTCTGTGTCCTGTCTGTCCGTCTATTATCTATCTTATCTAATCTATCTATCTCTCTCTCTCTCTCTCTCTCTCTTCTCTCTCTCTATCTATCTTCTCTCTCTCTCTTCTCTCTCTCTCTACTATATAAATAATATTATATATATATATATAATATATATATTTATATATAGATATATATATATTATATATATATATATGGTGATCAGCTGTCACCAAAGTTAAGCACTTTTAGTGTCAATATTAGACAGGTAGGCATGTAATCCAAAATGTCCTGACACGCTGTGTGCAGACGCTAAACATCCAAGTCCGGTCATTCATTTGTTCTCGACACCTCATCTTTTTATTAATGTTTAAACCTCATGCGTTGACACATTGGATAATATTAAATATGATATCACTGGATATATTTCCCGCGACCCTTCGTCTCTGACAGTCGGCGCCTGATCCCTTGATCTCCAAACAGATGTTAAACCCCAGGGCCAACTATTTTTGTTTTCTTTTTTAAACCGTGCCACACAAATAAACAAAAGAATAGTTATTGCCTAAGGTATGGGATCACTTACCTGTGTGCGATCGGAGCGTCTATGCGACGGACTCTCGCAGTCTACAGTGGTGGCTTGGAGCGCGAGCTGCGTGGAAAAAAACGCGCAGTTTCGCCTCATCTCCTTTTCTTCCCCAAAGGGACCAGGGAAGCTGGCGGCTGCTGCTCCACTGGAGAAAGCGCGTGTAAGTTTTGCATTGGGATTGAGCCGTTGCGCAGTAGGTTTACGCTATTTAGGCCTAACTCGCAAATATGTAAACGGGAGGAAAGCCAACAAAAAGGGGAGGAAATCATCATTTTCGCCCTGATTTTATAAATTCAAGTAGGCTAACCTAATGTCGCTATGAACACAGGTAGGTCTAGACGTTTACCGAGACCGCGAAGGGAACACACCAAGGGCTTATTAATTATAGCATGACACCCGCCAAAAGCATTTACAATTCACAATGGTGAATTCAAAGGACTTTGGATTGAGGACATCAGATGAGTTTCTAGGTAACGGGACGGTTAAGAACACGAAAGCGTCAGTTAAAATGACCGTCGGAGCGTCATTGCATGTCCTTTGTCTGTTAGGCTTACATATATTACGTAATCCACATAGACAAGAATGGCAGGAGATTCCAAGAGTTTTTTCCAAGCACAACGTAAGACAGTAAGGCTATATACAAATTGAATACAATATAGGCGTAGGCCTACTTCACTCATCCCCTTGCGAACTAATGATAATAATTCAAGTAATAACATTCATATTAACATTAGTAGCCTAATATACACGTTTAAATCAAAATCTAAAATCTTTTTTACAAAATTTTTACAAAATAAAAACATCTGCCATTAGGGTTAGGTTTTTGTATTGTATTTCTGTCTTTGAGTCCATTACTCTTGGGGCACTGCAACTACTCTCTTTTTTTGTGTCTTTCGTTATTTATTTTTTTATAAGGGTTAGGGCTAGGCCTATAGGGCTATGGGTAAGGACTAGGGTTAGGGCTAGGTTTAGGTCTAGGTTAAGAGTTAGGGTTAAACTCACTATGCTCTAGTTTATGAATACTCCAGTTTATACACCCTGGTCAGCTCTCAATTTCCTGTTAATGTAATGAGTGTTCTAATCTATGTTATGGACTGTGCGGTGATGAGATATTGTCTGACATTGTGTGAAAGTTTATTTGCATGTTAGGACCCTGACCAAACAGACGGTTAGGACCAGGAGTAATGAATAATAAGGAATAATGGACTAATATGATGAGACAGTGTGGGCAACATTATCAAGCATGTAGACACTTTTCTGTGAATAGCATGGCTGATGAAAAAAAACGATTTCAATTTGTTTCATCATTTCTGTATTTAGTTCTGGATATAAATGTAGCCTATATATTGTTAATTGATAAACATATTAGCATATATTGTCTTTTCTTGAATGGTTAACTAACAACTTAACAAATGTGCCAACTTTTGTTTTAGCTGTATAGAATGTGGCTCCTTAAAAAAGTGAGCTGTACTGCAGCTGTCTCAGTACAGCCCAAAGGACTAACAGTGTTTTCACTACTGATATGCAAATTAGGAATCTCTATATCCCAGCAAAGCTCAGAAAACACCACCATTCCTGAGATATTGACACTGAAGAGGATTTGTAATGAAGCCATGAAAAATCCATGCCAATTAAGCTTCTCTTGAGAGAAATTCTTAAATTGAGAAAGGTAAAAAGGTGAACCATTATCACTTTGAAGTCAGTTTTATAATTTTACCATTCTCTTCATGTGTGTAACACTTGACACAAGCCACATGAACTCTTATTACTTTTTTCCATTTAACTCTCAGTTGCTGGGTTACCATTTGCCTTGAGATGGAAGACCACATTTTTGAATGTGGACGACCTCCTGCGATCTCTCTAGCATTTGGGGAGGTGAGCACCCTTCTATTATTTCTGTATTCGACCTTGGTGTAACCTTTCCCTTCTATCTCCTGTCTCAACACACTCTCAGAGACATATAGTACGGGCAAGTTCCAATGATGAGGAACAACACAGTAGTCAAAGATATGAAGAAAACGGTTTATCTATATTCTTTCAAGTTACAAAATAAAATAAATATGGAAAATATGGTCAGAAAATAGTCAGAAAAACATTTTTACATATTGCCATTTCAATGTGCGTGAGGTTCATCAATATGAACGTTCCTGCTATGAAATTCATTGTGATGCTCTACACTTCTGACGGTAAATCTGTACAGTCTGTATAAATAATGTATCAAAACTGTCAATTGATATTATTAGGACAAAGAACCACCACTCTTGATACATTATTTCATAATTATATAATTCATAAAAATAGAATCACAGTTAAATGTTTCTCGTCTCCAATCACCTCGCTCAAATACTCTAAGGTAACAGCATCTTGAAATTAATTAAAATGAAATGCATGCATCAACCAATCAAAATGAGACTGAACTGCGTCCAATGAGCTGGTTCTTAGCCCACCTCTCTCTTCACGATTGGCTGAAGCATTGTTGAAAATGTTGATCCCAATGCTTCTCGGCCACTTGGAGCAACTGGTGGAGGGCTCTCCTAGTGCTCCAGTTTGAGTGACATAACTGACAACGTTTCCTCCACATAAGCTGTCCCTTTTGAGGGCTTGCCAACCCATTCTCACGTCAAAACCTGTAATAGCTACGTTGGTCCACAGTGCAAAACGTAGTAGTTTCACAATAACGGCACTAAAATTGTGACATGGCTACGTTTTTTTGGCCTATTCTTTTCTTTTGGCCTTCTTTTTTCTACGTCCACATCACGTGATAGTCAAGCTTCGGTCTTTTTTTCGCTCTTTTTCGGTCTCTCTTTTATTCTCAGTGGAAAATGCAATATTTTATGATAGTTTCGGCATTAAAATGTGTTTTGATAACATTTATAGTGAGGAATGTGCATTTTATTTTCATAATCTTTGTTCAGTGAATGTATATGATGTTTAGTTTGTTAGTTATTACGAATTATTCCTGCCCGATCGTACTGCGCATGTGCAACTCTCAACAAAGATGAAAAAGGAGTACAACTCAATAAATTCATTTTCGTGGGTTGTCCATTGTGTGCGCTTCATTTTTTTGTTCACTTAGTGTCAGTGTAGGCAAATTATTCTGTCACTTCCTGTTGGGCTAGATCCTCCAAATAGAGTGGTGCAGGGATGACGTATTTTTGTAGGCCAACCCGGAAGTGAGCATCGCCCTGGGTTCCCTCAACAAAAAGCCAATTGGTTTTTTTCCATTGGATTTTCCATTATTGCAGAAAATAAGCTCAGTGGCAAACAAAGGTTTAAGATACTCACACGTTTTGTTAAGCAAGATAATATTCACAGATGAACACTACTTTTATGATTTTTGAAGCATAAATGCAATCGCCAGAAGTTTGTTAAGACACGTAAAAGCTTCAAAATTCATGAGTGGGGTATTTACTGATGTATTTTATGTCATAGACCAAAACGTGGCAATCTCTTAAGATTGTGTTAACCACAGACCTTATTTCAGGCATCTAACCAAAAACCCATTCAAAAAACCCATTGACAAGGGAACTGGAAGTGCCAAAATGCTAACGGATTTCCAGGTTTTAGGACTCATTCCTGCACCATTCTATTTAGGCCCCTAATAATGGTGTGTTTTTAATCTCTGATGACCTCTGAAATACCCATTTGAATCACTTCTGGTTGGGCTCAAGCCACCAGATTGAAAATCTTATGTCCTTTAGGCCCTCTTTCATATAAAAGAGACGCCAGGTCCCTAGCTCACTCCCAAGTGTACTTGACCTCAAGGTCACCCTCCAATTACACCACTTCCTGTTGGCTAGATCCTACCAAATGTATAATTTTAGTAGAGTTGAATGCCCTGATTAATATAAAAGACACCCCATGTCTCCATCTTGTTAAGAATAAATAATAGTATATGTATCAACAGGCTGTAATATCCTCACATAGCCACAAGGAACAGAAAGAAATATATAAGTTGTATTAACCGCACCTGGGGCCTCATTTATAAAGGTCTCTGCGCACGAAAATGTTGCGGAAACAGGGATGAAATGTGCGTACGCATCTTTCACCGCCAACGTCGTGATTTATAGAAAAAAACCTTGCGGAAAAGAGTGCGCAGTTCTACGCATCCTTTCACCCTGGAGTAAAGCTCCCGCAACGTTTCTCAAACAGTGAACTCCGGAGAGGACCACAGGAAGAAGGTGGCGGTAATGCACTATATGCGTTTGCAAACCGCCAATAACGCCAAAAGAAGAAGATGCTGTAACCCCCGGAGCTCATTGCGGACCCAACGCACATTGCGCACCACATAGGCCTATGAGTTATTTCATTTATATATTTATTTTATGAAAAGCACCCATTATATGAATTAAAGCAAAATTATGTTCAACACACTACAGCCCTTTCAAATCACAATCCTCGGCCAGACCAACTGTATCACTTAAACATTTAAATAATGAGCTTGATAAATAAGCCACAAAATAGACGTGCGTTGGTCTACTTCATTTAAAGCACTTCGATCTCCGAATCCGAAAAACGCCTTCTTTTTAAAAGGTGCATCCATTTTTCCGTCTAATGATTGGTCAGAAAAGGCTCCTTCCTACTTATAAATATTAAGTGATTAATTAGCATTGACCTTTTAAGGACTATTAAGGGATGGACTTGGGAGGAGCAGAGCGCTCGTGCACGCACGCCAAATTAGACGCACGTTGGTATTTATAAGAGAAGAGTGCGTACAGGTGTGCGCAGCAAGGTTTTATAAATCGGAATGTTTTTGTGCGTACGCACATTCTGAGGTTTGGGCGTACGCAATGTTCTACGGAGGGTTTCACGCAGAGTTTTATAAATGAGGCCCCTGGTCACCAGATGGCGGCACACATAATACACTGGGGTGGGCGTTCAACACTAGCCAATCAGAGCATAGTATGCGTCATAGAGGCCACGCCTGCCCAGATACTACCAAACAACACATGCGGGGAAGGACAGAAACCCCAGGCAGCGTATCTGTTAAGACAGGGGTTCTCAACCTTTTTCAGGCTGGGCCCCCCCAAAACTGGTTCATTGCAGTCGGGCCCCCCCCCATTGTTGACCGGGGGGGGGGGGTTCGCGATTGTTGACGGGGGTGGCGCGCGTGATCGTAACACTCCTCGGACCTAGGGCCGACGGGGCAGGGGATGAGCGCAATAGTAACACACCGCGGACCTACGGCCGACGGGGGGGGGGCGACGCGCGCGATTGTAACACTCCGGCCGACGGGGGGGGGGGTGCGCGCAATAGTAACACACCGTGGACCTACGACCGGCGGGGGGGGGGTGCGCGATGTGTTACTATTGCGCTCTCAAAAAGGAGGACAAATACACGTCCGGCTTGATGCTGCGCCGGACGCCGGACAGGGCTTTGAAAAACCGGACAGTCCAGCCTAAAGCCGGACGCGTATTTGTCCTCCTTTGTGAACCCGCGCCCCCCCGGGAAGTGTCCGCACCCCCCCAGGGGGGCGCGCCCCACCGGTTGAGAACCACTGTGTTAAGATATCCAGCTAAGGGGAGCTCCACGCGCGTGAATTTTACAATTCCTCTCCATTTGCTTCATAATAAATATAACTAAACTAAACAAATAAAGTGAGTTAAAAGCCTTGAGTCGCGGCCTTCTTCCTCAATGAACATCACTACAATCTGGTGACCCCGACGTGATGCAGAGGAAGAGGCCATGGACCGGGAGAAGCGGGCCTCGTGGTAGTGCACAACTCGTCATTTCTGTCACAGGCCGGCCATTAAACCAGGTAAGCAGAACCTGACTGAATCTGCATAGATAGATATAGAGACATTATGTGACAGAGGTGGATAGCGTGCGTTGTTGTAAAGCTCTGTTTTTCCGGTCCATAGTCGTTACAGTTAAGCCGACGTGAAAATGAACAGGCGCTCATAACTCTGATGGAATTAGTTAAATGATATTTTGTCGTCATTTTACGACTATATAGAGGAAGCAAATGGCTAGAATTGTATTATTATTTTAAGAACGGTTGGAGTCCGTATTATTTCATTATTTACTTTAAGGAACGGTTGGAGTCCGTATTATTTTACTATTTACTTTAAGGAACGGTTGGAGTCCGTATTATTTTATTATTTACTTTATGGAACGGTTGGAGTCCGTATTATTTTATTATCTACTTTAAGGAACGTTGGAGTCCGTATTATTTTATTATTAATTCGTCGGATATACTGTGTGTGTTGGATTCGATGGTGTAGACACATACAACATATTGCTGCCAAGATTTCCATTCTCAACAGGTAGCTAAGCGAACTTGCATGATCAGAATACATTTTGTTGACTAACCCTGCATGTACTAAAGCTGTCTTTGTAACGGTTATCATTTTTCGTTTCCTTTTGGCAATGTGTGGGTTAGTCTATGTGACTGAAGATAGCCCTTCGACGTGGGTACTGTTTGTATTGGGTCTTTGTTCTTCAGTGTGGGATGGTAGCATTCCTGTGCGTATTAGCCATAGGGCCCCTACGTGGATGGCTATGGTTTTAGTGCTACAGCGTGTAGCGGTGAGCACAGAGGTAAAACTTTACTTTCCACTGCTAACTTATACCGACATACTACTTAAACAGTGCCCAGTAGATTTCGAACACTTGCACGACAACCTAGACACACACCAGCATACTGTAGATGGACATATACACAGTGTTAAATAGGAAGATATAAAGTGTGCTAATATCACAGGGAGCATAGACAAGATTACAAATCCCTGTAGAGCCATATTGGGAGCGTTACCGCAGTACCACCATAGGTTTTATAGAGTGAATAGATATTATCTCTTTGTTCAAATCCACCTAAATAACCCCCTTCCCAATCCCCCTCCTAAAAACCCTTCCCCCCCCCTGGCAAAGACCAGGAATTTAACATACATTCCTGATACCCCCCCACCACTGGCCAAACTCCCCGACCACCCCTACCCCCACCCAGACCAACCCCCCCCCCCCCCCCCCCCCCCCCCCCCCCCCCCCCCCCCCCCCCCCCGACGACTGCCCCTGAAGAATTCCCTCGTGGGACAAAGGAAGGGAATGGCGTTGGCCATTCTATTTACTTGGACGAAGCAAGAAAATTAATGTGGTTCATTAGGCCTAAGGTTAATTTTAGTCCTGTTCTGTTCTTTGCAATGTGGCCTAGCGACGGACATGTGTGGGACTTAACGTAGTAGAAGGACTGCGGTTATAGACGCCATTACGTTGCATGAGTGTGCTAATCAGCGGGAATGAAGTTACTTGCACTCCTAAGAGCTGCAAGGGGGGGATAAGTTTTTTCTTTCTTGCTCTCGGCGAGGGCGGGTCGCATTTTGCTCCCTCTCCTCCCCTTATCTCTCCCTGCTCTGCTTCTCTCGTCTCGTCTCTCGTCTTGTCCAGTCTTTTGTCTTCTACTCTGAGAGACTCCTACGGATTGCTTTTCAACTAAAACCATGGATTTGATCAACTGGTCGCTCAGCGCAATTGACACCATTTTCTCGACGAAGTCACCCGGTTCGGAGGAGCCCGGACTGCCCTCAAGGAACTTATGCAGCTGGTTATTCCTGGACTCTTGGGAGAAGTGGCGTGTGGTTTGCCTGGCTGCTCTCTCCCGTTGAGGACGTCGAAGATATCTACCTATTTGGAACCATGATCACAGGTCTTTTGCTGATTGGATTGGGCTTTGCCCTGGTGTATCGGAAAATTACGGAAACGGCAACAGCTATCAAAGGCCCCATTAGGCTGCCCGGCATGATTGATGCGATGGGTAGAGCTGCTGGTGCTCAGGCTATTGCCTTGAGCCATAGGTTGGATTCGATCTCGGAAAACCTCACTGCTCTACATCGGAAACTGGATCGCTTTGTGGACCAGAACCGAGAGGCTTAAATTCGCCCCTCACCCAAAAATTCCAATCCTATCTACTTTCGGCCCTCATATCAGCTGTAGCCTTGGCCAAGGCCACTGCTGGTTCAACGTCTTCCTCCCGAAGGATACTCCGACAAGCTCTCTCTCCCTCACCCTCCCCCTTCTCCCACAAGCACCTGTGATTTGTTGACATTCCCTGCCCTGATCAAGGCCGTCTCCATGGCAACCTGCTGTGTTCTCGCCAAGACCTTGCGAACTTTGAGACTGACTTTCAGTGGCTGGACGATGCCACTTACCCCAGGTGTATCCCACGTCCTCGCTGCGTCCGTGTCTACTGTACTGTGTCCTGTTATGTCTTCAGTGTGTTAGAGAACGCTGGCGCGTATTGGCTGCCGCTTCTGACCCTGAGCCTGTGATGTGTTGCTCTGTTTGCTGAGGTTTTTTTCCTGTGCCCAAACTGTAGTCCGTCCCCCCCCACCCCCCCCCCCCGGACTTCAGGCTGGGATATGGCTTTTTTTCCTCCACTCTCCCTTGTGTCTCTGCTGTATTCCTCCCCTTTCTTTGTGTTATGTGTACTTATGTAAGCGTCTTTGGGTGTCTTGAAAAGCGCTATATAAATAAAATTTTTATTTATTATTATTAGTTATAAGGCAGAATGAAGCCCCAGTACAATAATTCGGTTTATTGGTGGTCAATAACGTAATTATGAATGTTATTTATCTAGACTTTTAAATTCATAAATAACTATGTTAAAAGATGTCATTATTGCGATAAAAAGTGTTTTTGTGTAAAAGCTGATTATTCTTAAGCGTCAACTTGTCAGTAATATGAAGCAAGGTGTTCACATTGACATTAACTCCTTTGTTTTATTCTTTTCCTTTATTTATATTTGCACCAAGAACCTTAAGCGAAGGAGGGGACCTCCACGGCCGGGGGGCTCCTTCCAAAGAAATATTTTGAAACATCTCTTTTTGTGTCTATTAATGATAAGAAATTACATGGTTAACAAAGAAGGAAAGGAAAGTTGGACATGACAAGACAGGGATGGTGACAGTAAGTGGTGATGATGGGTTTACCCCTATAATAATAATAATAATAATAGACATAATAATAATAATAATAATAATAGACATAATGAAACATACTAAAGAAAGCGCTGCGAACATTAGAACGGTTAAAGTCTGTTGGGACATAGAATATACATATGTAGAGGTCAACTATGTATTTATGTCTGTTATTTGTTTTTTGTTTCCTGTTGATTTGTTTTCTTTGTGTATTTGTTTTATAAATGTGGGTAACAGTGTTTTAGTGTTTTGTGGGACAATTAGCAGACCAACAGCTCATTTAAGTTGGATACTATTCATCTAAATCAGAAGTTATCCTCCTCTACCGCTCGTCCACAGAAGTCCAGGGGTCAACCAGCGCTGGGGACTGTTACAGTTCAGGGAAATTCCCCCTCACCAAACTGAGAGTGGAACCCGCCCTAAACGGACGCTGTGGAGCGCGCGGTAGTTATTATGTCCAAAACCTGATACGCAGTGTTGGGGTTGTAACAATTAAACAAGTCCATCTGTAGGTTGCTCAGTTTACCTCCATAATGTGGTGTCCATTGTCTTGTCTTTATGTACGATGTTTTGTTTTTGCTCAATACTGCTGACCATTGCTAAGGCTATGATTCTTAGATGGGCCGGAGTGTTTTCACCTGGGACACACACACCAGGTGCCATTTGATAATTAGAGGTGACTTGGACGATGACAATGAGGAAATTGAGGTTGGTCTTATTTGAGGTATACCCATTTTAAGTACTCAAAAACTATTCAATGACGATGTGTGACTACAGTATATATTCAATTTTCAACTTCATTGCCCATATTCACCTATTGTTTGACTCACCTTTGTATGCACGTTTGTTTTGATATAACTTTCACATATGGTTTGAACTACTTAGATTAGTAACGATATACTGTAAGTTCATTTAGGATTTGGACACGCTTGATCTATAATTCCACAATAGAAACAACTGTCTACATATTGTTTGTTGTATTGTGTTAGATGTTTTTCTGCAAAGATACTGGTTGGTTCTGGTCTCTCTTCCCCTCAGGACAATGGAGGGGGGTCCATTAGAGAGAGGACAGTTGATCTGGGGCTCCTGCCCTAAATGGACTAAGAGACTCATATCTGGATATTGAAATGGACTGCATACACGAAATGAACAGCAGGAACATTGCTTCCTGTTACCAGCGGTTGATCATAAGTTTCATACTAGGAGGCAACATGGCTGACAGTCTTATCTGAATATGATGTGTTTTTACGCTCTATATTTTCTATTTTCTTTTTGATTCCTTTAATGATTGATTATATACAAGTGATTGATGTTGACAGTTGTTAACACTCTGTAATGATGATTTGTTGTGCATTGACAGTGATTGGATTGCAGAGAAGTGCTTCATCCTGATTGGGGGGTGAGATCTTCTCTAGATTAGGAAACCGTCATGATACTCTTTTTTCATCTCCTAGAGGTGGTTTTCGACTGGATGATGGTAACCCGACCTGGACAGACCTCTCTTCAGCTGCTGAAAGGGTAACTGGGAAGAGCTCTTCCGGTGGGGCGAGACTAGCTCATGAATTTGGCCTTATTAGAACAATTGAATAAGTTTACCTAGTCTAAAAGTAAATTAAAATAATGTGGGCATAAGATTCAAAGGTAACGCTAGAAGACTAAAATAGTTGTTCCAAAAAGCTTGATAAACTAGGCCCCAGAATCACTGTCTACAGTCCAAATGCCCGGATGTGTTCTTGCTCCGCCCATTTTATCGAGGATGCATCGGGTGGTGACATAGGGGTGGTGACATAGACATATATACATAGACGCCTCATAGACTGACGCTGCCCGTTAGAGCTGACGTAGCAGCGCGGCCGCCATCTTGGCAGGGGACCCAGTGCGCCCCCAGTGCATTCATTTCTATGGAGGAAGGCGTATCCCCAACTACAATAATAAGCATAACTCCCCGAATTTTTACCGGATTTTCACACGGTTTGGTTTGTTACAAATGGCAGAGATTTATTTATGATACAGGACGAATTTTTTTTTTTTTTTTTTTTTTTTTTTTAATAATAAGAATTATTGTTCAATCTTACTTGCTAAAGGTAATCCCACGCGATCTGGTGTCATACTGCGCCGTAAGCTGCACAACATACTGGCATAGCTTGCTCTCCCGTTGACTCCTATGCTAGACTAGAGTGAGGACTCCCTACCAATATGGCGGCGACGCTGGGTTACGTTCCATCACGTCATGAGGCGTCTATGTATATATGTCTATGGGTGGTGACTTGTGTGGACTTGGGCAGCCAAGTATCCCAGAATGCATTTCGCGCACCAACCGGCGGCAACAATGGCAGAGGAGAGAACTCACAACTGTAAGTTATTTTGGAAATACTATTGTTTTTGTGTCACGGAATGTAGTTGGGTTTTTTTTGTGTTTTTTTTAAAGCGAGAATATAGTTGTTTAAATTATAGCCTACTTAAAAATGTGGTTCGATGTTTTTCGGAGATGTGAAGTCCTGCTAGCGGGACAGCCAGCAAGATGACCACCGGGCGGTCAGCGCTGTGGTAACTTTACCCCGCCGAGAACAGCTTTATCTCGGCCTTTTGAAAGTCCTTTTGAAATTTGCCACTGGCTCTGATGTCTGTGTGGTTTAACGTGAGATATAATTCGTTTTGGATATATCTAACGGGCAATTATTTGTTCCCTGGCAAATCGGTTTGGCTGAGGGCAACATTATGGTTCATAACTTAATATTTTTATTTAACAACGTTGTACTAGAGCGCTGTCTTTGTAATGTTGACCGAATTGTTTGCTTGTCTTAATCCCCGAATTGAAAAAACCTGTTATACATGTTATAATGGATATTATTGTGCATTAAAACTACCATGTAAGCAATATTTCAATCAAGGGACAACTGAGGAAACCCGGGCCCTCATTGACTGGCGGACGGCCAACGAGAGCTTTTTTCACTGGGAGGCGTAACTCCTCGAAGACAGGATGGGAGTGAGTATTGATTTTGAGTGCTTGTATCATTGCCTGTATGTCTGAGGAAGGGTTGGAGCCAGATTTGGGCAGTCCCCATCCATAATGATGAATATGTTATTGAAGTGGCAGTGTGTCACTCTTGGTTTATGCTTTTGTTTTGCCCAGGGACTTTGTTACCACTTCTGGCCTGGAAATAACCACCAAACAGGCCAAAAAGAAGTGGAACAACCTCAAAGACAAATACAAGGTAATCTGCCCTTTTTTTTGCTTTGTATTATATACTGAGAGAGCCTTCCTGAGCTTCATTTTAAAGGATCTACTTAGCTTTAGTTAGTTTATTAATTAATACCACATTTTCAGGAACTTAGGGATCCACCAACTGGCAAAGGGGTAATAATAATAATAATAAATTTTATTTATAATGCACTTTACATCAGTGATCTCAAAGTGCTACAGGTTAAAAACAAAAATAAGATGAGCAATTTTAATTTAAAAAAAGAGGGAAAAAAGAGGAAAAAAAGAAAGAAAAAAAAAAAGAAGAAAAAAAAGATTTAAGAACATCTAAAAGGGACCAAAAGCTTTACTAAAAAGAAAAGTCTTCAGGCCTTTTTTAAAACAGTCAATGGATTGTGGTGCCCTCAAGGTATCAGGGAGGGCATTCCATAGACGCGGGGCAGCAGCACAGAAGGCCCTGTCTCCCATGGTCCTGAGTCTGGTTCTGGGTATGTGGAGGAGGTTTGAGTCAGTGGAGCGGAGGGAGCGTGTTGTGTTTTGTGGGTTGATTATTTCTTTGAGGTAAGGGGGGGCATGACCATGAATGCATTGGTAACTGAGGAGGGAAATCTTGTACTCAATCCTGGTGGAGACCGGAAGCCAGTGGAGTGAGTGGAGAATGGGGGTAATGTGCTCGTGTTTCGCACTCTCATCAGGATCCTAGCTGCAGAGTTTTGGATGTACTGGAGTCTCTGGAGACTCTTGCTAGGGATCCCAATGAGAAGTGCATTACAGTAGTCCAGTCTGGAGGAGACAAAGGCATGAACCAGCTTTTCAGCATCTGAGAGAGAGAGGATGGGACGGAGTTTGGATATGTTACGGAGGTGGTAGAAGGAGGTCTTGCAGAGGTGATTCATATGTGCTTCAAATGAAAGTTGAGAGTCCATTTTTACACCCAGATTTGTGACTGTTGATGAAAGGGGGATGTTGGAGCCAGAGAAGGTGATGCTGGTTATGGATGATGTTTTGGTCTGGTGGGGAGTGCCAACCAGGATGGATTCGGTTTTGGAGCTGTTAAGTTGGAGAAAGTTGTGCTCCATCCATACCTTTATCTCCTCCAGACAGGTGGTGAGTTTTGATGGGGATGACTGTGAGGATGGGGTTGCAGCTGTGGCATTGACATAAAGCTGTGTGTCATCAGCATAGCAGTGGAATGAGATGTTGTGACGGCTGATGATTTGGCCAAGGGGAGTGAGGTAGAGGATGAAGAGGATGGGGCCAAGGACTGACCCCTGGGGGGACACCGCAGGTGACTGTGTGTGTGGTTGATTTGGAGTGACCCAGGGAGATGTATTCTGTCCGGTTTGTGAGATATGAGTTGAACCAACGGAGAGCCGTGTCATTGAGTCCAGTGGTACAGTGAAGCCGGTTGAGAAGAATGTCATGGTCGACAGTGTCAAATGCAGCAGAAAGGTCCAGGAGGATGAGGAGGGAGGGACAGCCATTGTCGGACGACATGAGGAGGTCGTTGGTGACTCTGACAAGGGCAGTCTCTGTACTGTGGGCGGAGCGGAAACCAGACTGGAATTTTTCGAAGAGGTTATTTTGTTTGAGGTGGTCCTGAAGGTGAGTGGCAACTGCTTTCTCAAGTACCTTTGATATAAAGCGGAGATTGGAGATGGGTCTGTAGTTGGATAGGATTTCTGGATCAAAAGTGGGTTTTTTTAGCAATGGTCTGATGATGGCAGTTTTTAAGGCAGAGGGAACGTGACCAGTTTGGAGGGAATGATTTATCACAGCAGTGATCAGGGGGGTTAGGACAGTGATATGGGTTTTCACCAGGGAGGTTGGGAGAGGGTCCAGGGGACAGGTGGAGGATTTCATCTTCCCAATGATGTTCTGCACCTCTTCCGGTGAAACCTCAGGAAAGCTGTTTAGTGGTTGGGAGATGGTACATTCTAGAGGAGCAGTAAGGGTGGGAGGACCAGAAAGGGCAGAGCGAATATGTGCAATTTTTGTTCTGAAGAAATCCATGAATTTATTGCACTGTTCTTCTGTAGTGGCAGTGAGTGGAGGGGGTTGCGGTTTGAGTAGGTGGTTGACAGTGGAGAAAAACTGCTTGGAATTTCCTGGACTGTTTCTGATGGCATTTGAGTAGAACTGTGACCTTGCATCTTTGAGGGACTGTGCATATTGTTGTTGTTGCTGCCGGTAGATTTGTTTATGGACAGTGAGACCAGAGGCTTTGAAGCGCCGCTCAAGGACACGCCCTGCTGCCTTCATCTTACGAAGCCCATCTGTATACCATGGAGCTGATCGGATGAAGGTGACTGTTTTGGTTTTAACAGGGGCATGGAGGTCCAGGAGGCTGTTTAGATGGCTGTTATAGTAGTCCACTGCTTCGTCGGCTGTTGAAAAATGTGTGGAAAGATGTTGAAGGTCTGCTGCCAAGAGTTCTGGGTTTATGCTTTTGAGGTTTCTGAAGGCCATGTTCCGATTAGGCCTTGAGAGGCTGGAAGGGGATGGCAGATCCATAGAAATTACTTTGTGATCTGACACACCTAGATCATACGCCTGCAGATTGGTAAGAGGGGCAGAGTTCGTAATGACCAGGTCCAGGGTGTGTCCCCTGGTGTGTGTTGGGACATCCACAAGTTGTTTTAAATTAAAACAGTCCAGTAGCTGAAGAAATTCAGCTGCAAAAGGGGAGGAGGGGGGTGTCAATGTGGATGTTCATATCACCCAAAATTATCACATCTGCAGAGGATATTATGCAGAAAGTTGTGAAAAGATTTGATATTTCAGTGATAAATGATGGGTTAGGTTTTGGTGGTCGGTAAATGAGGAGGAACAACACAGGTGATGGGGACTTACATTTAAATGCAAGGCATTCAAATGAAGAGAGTTGAGGTAATTGTTAGGTTTAGCAATAGTAGGGCCCCGGAGCAGAGACAGAGACAACGAGAGGTGATGGTAAAAAAGGGTTTATCAAACAAGGATCAAAAACGGAGGGGATATAACTAAGGACGCTGGCGTGCAGGGAGGGCAGCAGACGGGAAGGCTGCCGACACAGGATGCCAGGAAAGGGGGACACGCGGTTGGCTGGAAACGGCGTTCGGCGGACGGCATAAGCACGCGGCACACTGGAGACCTAAGGCACGTAGAGCCCCCGGGAGAAAAACACGAAAACTGTCAGATCACAAAAACACACTAGAGCCGGTAGTGACCAAAAAGGTGAACGAGAAAAAACACACGATGAGTACTAACGTGACATCTGTAATAATTCGGCACTGGAGTGAAGATTGAACCGGGGTTATATAGGAGGAGTGATTGATGATGAGAGCCAGGTGTGCCTCGTTGAATGTGCCGGCAACCTTACCACGCCCACTACCTTGCACCTACACGCCAGGGGAAACGAGAAGGGACAAAACAAGCAACAACACAGAAACGCAAAACTCAAACCATGACAGTACCCCCCCCTTAACGAACGCCTCCTGGCGTTCTGCCCGGTTTATCAGGAAAGCGTCTGTAAAAGTCTGTGATGAGGGTATTGTCCAGGATGAGGGCCCGAGAGACCCACTGACGCTCCTCCGGACCATAACCCTCCCAGTCCACCAGAAACTGGAACCCCCGGCCCCGCCGGCGGACGTCCAGTAGTTGCCGGACGGTGTAGGCCGGGTGGTTATCGATGAGCCGGGTGGGTGGTGGGGGGTCGGCCGGAGGGCTGAATGGACTGGAGGTAACAGGTTTAAGCAACGAGACATGGAAGGCTGGGTGAATCTGGAGACTGGGAGGTAACTTCAATCTTACCACATTGGGATTTATTATGTGGTCGATCTCAAACGGTCCAATGAATCTGGGGGCGAGCTTTCTGCTCTCCACCTGTAGGGGTAAGTCACGTGAGGACAACCAAACCCTTTGACCTGGCTGATAGCTGGGAGCTGGGACCCGGTGCCGGTCTGCAAGGCGCTGGTTGCGGGCTGTGGTGCGTGCAAGGGCTGCTCTAACCTCTTTCCAGACTCGGTGGGCACGCCGTAGATTCTCCCGCACCGAGGGAACCGCAACACCAGCCTCCTGTGTGGGAAATAGTGGGGGTTGGAAACCGTTGGCAGACATGAATGGCGACATCCCTGTGGCGGAGCTGACCAGGGAGTTATGAGAGTACTCGATCCAGGGAAGGTGGGTGGACCAGGAGGCTGGATGACGGGCGGTGACGCAACGGAGAGCTGACTCCAGGTCCTGGTTTGCCCGCTCCGTCTGGCCGTTAGTCTGGGGGTGGAACCCGGATGAAAGGCTAACAGCTGCCCCCAACGCCTGGCAAAAGGCTTTCCATACTCGTGATGCGAACTGCGGCCCCCGGTCTGACACAATGTCCTGGGGTATCCGTGAAGACGGAACACATGGTGAACCAAGAGGTTCGCAGTCTCTAAAGCTGAGGGGAGCTTGGGCAGTGGAACGAAATGCACCGATTTGGAAAACCGGTCCACAATAGTTAGGACGACCGTGTTCCCCTCAGAGGGAGGCAAACCGGTCACAAAGTCAACGGCTATGTGCGACCAGGGGCGGTGGGGGACAGGAAGAGGGCGTAGTAGGCCGGCAGGAGGGCGATGGGAGGCCTTACCGCGGGCGCAGACGGAGCAGGCGGCGACAAACTCCTTGGTATCAGGAGAGATAGACGGCCACCAGAAACGCTGTCGGATGAGGGCCAGGGTGCGATGGAAACCTGGATGGCATGAGATCCTTGAAGAGTGGCCCCACTGCAAGACCGCAGATCGCGCCTCCGCCGCCACGAAGAGTCTCCCTGGAGGGCATCCCTCTGGCTGCGGTTGATTCCGAAGAGCCTCCTGGACCACCTGTTCCACCTCCCACCTGGCCGCTCCGACCACACAGGCACTCGGGAGGATGGTTTCCACGACCCCCTCCTCCTCCGGAGGGGAGAACTGACGGGAGAGAGCGTCGGGCTTGGTGTTGCGGGACCCTGGACGGTAGGTGAGGGTGAACTCGAAACGGCCCAGGAACAGTGCCCACCGAGCCTGACGGGAGTTTAACCTATGGGCAGAGCGTAAATAGGACAAGTTCTTATGATCGGTCCACACGATAAATGGCTGGGAGGAGCCCTCCAGCCAGTGTCTCCATTCCTGCAACGCTAACACCACAGCCAATAGCTCTCTGTTGCCAACATCATAGTTACGTTCAGCTGGAGACAGTCGGCGGGAGAAGAACGCACATGGATGGAGCTTTTGGGTGTCCGGGGACCGTTGTGACAGTACTCCTCCGACTCCCGTGTCGGAGGCGTCCACCTCCACCACAAACTGGAGCGACGGATCCGAGTGAGCGAGAACAGGGGCAGATGAAAAAAGAAGCTTCAACTTGTTAAATGCTGCCTGGGCAGCAGAAGACCACACGAAGGGAACCTTGGTCGAGGTGAGCTGGGTAAGTGGGGCGGCTACCAGGCTATAGTCTCTTATGAATCTGCGGTAGAAATTAGCGAACCCGAGGAACCGCTGGAGCTGCTTGCGAGTGGATGGGGCTGGCCACTCCACCACCGCTTGGATCTTCTTGGGATCCGTCATAAGTTGCCCCTTCTCTATGACGAATCCCAAGAACTCCACGGACGAAACGTGGAACGCGCACTTCTCTGCCTTGACATATAATCGGTTCTCCAGGAGTCGCTGGAGAACAAGCCGAACATGCTGAATATGTTCGGCCAGGTTGCGTGAAAATATCAAAATGTCGTCGAGGTAAACAAACACAAACAGATTGAGCATGTCGCGGAGAACGTCGTTGACGAGGGCTTGGAAAACCGCGGGAGCGTTAGTGAGTCCGAACGGCATGACTCTGTATTTGAACTGACCAAGTGGAGTGTTGAAAGCGGTCTTCCACTCGTCGCCCTCGCGGATGCGCACCAAATGATAGGCGTTACGGAGATCTAATTTTGTAAAGATCGCCGACTGGTGCTCGAACCCAAACGCCGAATCGAGAAGAGGAAGGGGGTATTTATTCTTTATTGTGATGTTATTGAGGCCCCGGTAGTCTACGCACGGCCGCAGGCTCTTATCTTTCTTAGACACGAAAAAGAAACCTGCGGCCGTGGAGGATGAAGAGGGACGGATGAGACCTGCTGCCAGTGATTCGTTAATGTATTTAGTCATACTTTCCTTCTCGGGCTTAGACAGGTTATACAGTCGACTACTGGGGAGCGTGGACCCCGGAATGATCTCGATAGCGCAGTCGTACGGGCGGTGAGGAGGTAAGGTTAACGCCCGGTCCTTACTGAACACGGCTTGCAGATCATGGTAGTCGGAGGGGACGGTAGAGAGGTCAATAGTTTCAACCGGAATGGGAGAGGAGACTGGATTACTGGGAGTGGCGGAGTGCAGGCAATGTGAATGGCAAAAAATACTCCAGTTGGAGATAGTGCAGTTAGCCCAGTTAATGAGTGGGTTATGTAATTTTAACCAGGGGAGACCGAGGACCAAAGGAGTGGACGGGGACGGAATAACAAATAGCGTGATTATCTCGTGATGGTTACCGGAGAGCCGCAGTGAAAATGGCTGAGTACGGTGTGTAACCTGAGCCAGCAATCTGCCGTCTAACGCAAAAACGTCCTTGGCTTCAGGTAGCGTCTCTAGGGGTAGACCTAGCTGAGAGGAGAGATTCGAGTCAATAAAGTTATCGTCTGCACCAGAGTCAATCAAAACTTGAACGGTGGCAGTCTCCTGCTGCCAGGTTAGCGTACCTCGTTGCGTGAGCCTGGTAGCTGAATCCTTGGAGGTGGTGGTGTGGCTCATCAGCGCCCTCCCAGCCGCTGATGAGCCTGGTCTTTTGGCGTGGACGGGCAGGTGGCGAGACGGTGTCCGGCCTGACCACAGTAGATGCAGAGGCCAAGACGAAGCCGGCGTTGCCGCTCGGACGGCGTGAGACGCATGCGTCCGAGTTGCATGGGCTCACCCAGGTTGTCTGACGTAGCAGGGCTGGAGCTGGCTGTTGGGTCGACCGGTGTGAAGTCCTCCGCGGCAGCTCCGGAGCGAAGGTTCATGGAGCGAGACCGGAAAAGAAGGGAATCCTCTCTCTCCCTCCGTCTCTCGCAGAGGCGGTTATCCAATCGGACGGCTAACGCAATTAGGTCCTCCAAGGAGGAAGTCTCGTCGCGTACCGCTAGTTCGTCTTTTAGTCTTTCAGTTAATCCATCGAGAAAAACCCCCTGAAGAGCTACCTCACCCCAGCCACACTGCGCCGCTAAGATGCGGAAATCCACGGCGTAAGAGGCAACGGAAGCCGAGCCCTGGCGGAGCGCGAGCAACCGTTTACCGGCCTCCTTACCCTGCACCGGATGATCAAAAACTTTTCGAATTTCAGAGAGAAAGAGCTGGTAGATCGATACATACGGTGCGTTAGCTGCGGTAATGGCGACGGACCACTCGGCTGCCCTACCGGTGAGTAATCCCATGATAAAAGCGATTTTAGAACTGTCAGTCTGGTAGGTGAGCGGTTGTTGGAAAAAGACCAGGGAGCACTGGTGCAGAAAAACACCACACTTTCCTAATTCGCCCGAAAAATGAGCCGGAGTGGGGATATGAGGCTCCCTGATATGCACAGGACTAGGTACTGGAGGGGATGGCGAAACGGCGGGTGAGGCGGCTGCGGCGGTAGCGTTAGAAACCCCGCCGGAGGAACTAACACCGGAAAGAGCCGTGAGCATTTGGTTAACGCTGCTGCTAAGTTGCTCAACCTTAGTTGTTAGCGCATTAATGCTGTCCATGGCGCTAACCAACACTTGTTCATGCTGGCCGACGCGTATTCCCTGATTGGAGATAGCGTGTCTCAGCTGTTCCGTCTCTGCGGGGTCCATGTGGCCGAATTATTCTGTTAGGTTTAGCAATAGTAGGGCCCCGGAGCAGAGACAGAGACAACGAGAGGTGATGGTAAAAAAGGGTTTATCAAACAAGGATCAAAAACGGAGGGGATATAACTAAGGACGCTGGCGTGCAGGGAGGGCAGCAGACGGGAAGGCTGCCGACACAGGATGCCAGGAAAGGGGGACACGCGGTTGGCTGGAAACGGCGTTCGGCGGACGGCATAAGCACGCGGCACACTGGAGACCTAAGGCACGTAGAGCCCCCGGGAGAAAAACACGAAAACTGTCAGATCACAAAAACACACTAGAGCCGGTAGTGACCAAAAAGGTGAACGAGAAAAAACACACGATGAGTACTAACGTGACATCTGTAATAATTCGGCACTGGAGTGAAGATTGAACCGGGGTTATATAGGAGGAGTGATTGATGATGAGAGCCAGGTGTGCCTCGTTGAATGTGCCGGCAACCTTACCACGCCCACTACCTTGCACCTACACGCCAGGGGAAACGAGAAGGGACAAAACAAGCAACAACACAGAAACGCAAAACTCAAACCATGACAGTAATGTTTGCACAGATACCTCCAGATCGCTGCGATAGATAACAGACAGGCCGCTCACCGCGTCCTGTACTGCAAGCTTTCTGGAGGTAGCTATATCCTTGTGGACAGCTCTCATTTAGAGAGGAAAAGGTATATGGTGGGTGCCAGGTCTCTGTAATGCACATATAATCCAGGCGTTTATCCAGAATATGATCATAAATGAGGCAGAGACTGTGCATTAAAGAGTTCAATTTTGCTGCTTGATGATGCAACAAGTCTTGGCACTGGCCGTAGCAAACTGGAGTCCACTCCACGTTTTCGATGTAGCACACTGAGAGGTGTTGCCATGGAGACGTCTAAACTACTAATCCAGTAGGAGACGGCGCTCTGATGACGTAGACGTGGAGCGACAGTTCGCGTTGCTGACCAGAGAGCCGGGATGGTAGGACTTGTCTGCGAGCAAACAAACTTTCTACGGGAACTTCTATGGATGTAGCGCGGACGGCGAAGAAGTCCAAGTTGTTTAATCACTGCAGTACATAGTGGAGTGGAAAAACTGCTGAGATTCATCAGCTGGTTGACGGTGTAGCTCAACATAGTGGTGGTGCCTGCAGCAGCGTGGAAGAAATGCAGGTTGTTTTTAGCCGCGTAGCCGGGATGCTAGCTACAAGGACTTTCAACTCTGCAGAGGCGATGGGTGATTTCAGACTTCCCAGATGCACTTCACGATGGCAGGGACAGGCTGAGTCCAGGTTGTCCAATATCCACTTTTCCGACTGAGGTAGCAGCGGCGATGACCAGTTCCAGGGAGTCTCCAAGCAGGCGTTGTGCTAGCAGCAACAGGTAAACCACCGCTAGACTCGAGCTACCTGATACTATCCACTGTTCGATGGCACGGAAAGTAAAAGGTTATTTAAAAGGTCCACTGGTAAAAGTTTGACAAAGTCTAAAAAGTTTGCTAAAAAACAAAAAAGTTTGCCTTGACTTTGCTTTGGCTGACTGGAGAAGCGGCGAACAGACAGCGCCAGCGTCCTCTCCCAGCCCTGTCTGGGATAATGACGCCACACAACGCAGAATGAAGCCACATAACACAGAATGAAGCCATAGAGGGTAGAGTCCGGTAGTGTGACTGCTGCCACCTGGCAGTGGTACAGTGTGATGGATGCTGCACTCCAGGGGCAGCACTCTATTAGTCCGCCCCTGGTTGTTGCAGCAAACCTTACTGCCACTACAGGTGGTGTGGTCAGCACACCGGCCTCTGCCCCTTCTGCTGCAGAAGCCGGCACCAGCCAGCCAAATAGAAAGAGGTCCAGGGACAGCCAGGCTCTTCTAGACTTCTTGAAAGAGCAGGCAGAGAGGGAAGAGGAGAGGGAGAGACAAGCAGTGGCAAAAGAGGAGGAGAGGGAGAGGGCAGTCACAGCACGAGCAGAGCGATATCTAAGTCTCTTTGAGAAACTTGTAGATAAAATGTAAATAAGATAGATAAATAGCTAGATATAACTGTATTGATCCCAATCCTGGGAAATTGCTCTGTTTTTTGATAAATTGTAAATCAGTTGTAAATAAATATTGTTCAGTTTGAAATTCAACCCGGAAAAATTCATTCTTGAAAAGAACAGTGTATTGTGTATATTTACAACAAAACAAAATTACAGTCCTATATTTTACAGTTGTATAGAATTATTTACAGTCATGCAGTTAAATGTACATTTACACACACAAATTGCAACAAATGTAAGGAACAAAAGGAACATATACAACATGTATCTATCTCTCTCCATCTCTCTCTCTCTCTCTCTCCCTCCCTCTCTTGTCAAACATGACTACATTTGGAGAGGTTTAAAGGTAGTCATGTTCACCCAGACATGCAGGTAGTCCTTCAGGAGCAGAAAGCTGGGCAGCAAGCCTTCTTCGGACACCGTTCCCTGATAGGTCCCTCTCGTCGGCGTTGCCCGTGTCATCCTCACTACCCTCCTCCTCCTCCTCCTCCTCCTCCTCCTCCTCCTCCTCCTCCAGGATATCACCTGCTGCCACACAAATGTTGCAGCAGGCACCGATCACCTTTGGGGCGAACAGAGGCCGGATCTCAAGGGCCCTCAAAAAGATGGAGCGCCAGTGGGTTTTCAGTATGCCAAAAGCGCGCTCAATAATATTTCTTCCCCTGGCGTGGTGTCCGTTGTACCGGGCTTCAACTTGGCCTGTTAATCAAAATTCACGTAGAAAATGTATGTTGTATTTCAAAGTCACCAAAGTAACAATTTGCTGTGTGTGTTTAATGAGACTGTGTTATTACTTGCTACAGGCTGACGGTATGGTGTCATGATAGCCACAGGACGCTGCAAGCAGGGGTATCCTCCATCTCCTAAAAGGAAGTACCCAGCTGGTGGATACAGGGCCTGGTGGTACATTGGTGATCTCCGTAGTACTCGTGCATCGTGCACAGATCCTGGATTGCCAATGTAAACATCAATAAATGCGCCCCTGGGATCACAGATCCCCTGCAGTAATATTGAAGGGAAAAGCTTTTGATTAAAATAGCATTTATTCTGTTCTGCAGGAGGAAGAATGCGGATGTGGCACCCATCAATGGCACCGGCAGCACTGCGGAATGCATCATGGCCAGCAAGGCGAGCAAAGCCGGCCCCCACCTCCTCCATCTCCTCCGGTTTGGGGAAATGAATGGCTCTGTGGAGGATCGTCATCATTTCCTCCACAACGTTGTGGACGGTCCTGCACACCGTGGTAAGTGGCATGGCAAAGATGTCTGCAGTTACCCTGTAGGAGGCTCCGGCTAATTTTTAACATTGTTTATTCATTGTTGTTATATTTATTATGTATTATATTCATTGCTTATTTATGTGTTTTTACTATTTAATATTGATTCCACTGTAATCTAAATATTAATTATCTGATATAAATTGTTGAAGCCTGCCAGAATAAAATTTCCTTCTAACATTTGACCTTTTTGTGCTTGCTTTTGCTTGAGAAGGTTTCTATTCATTTCATTGTTTGATAGGCAGTGTAAGAGCACACCTATCTTCCCAGGTTCTGAGTCAAAGAGTGTAGTCTACATGACTACTGTATCATAGACATGAAATGTCCTGTTTGTGTTAAAATCATGGTTAATGGCTAATGATGTACATGACACAGATGAGGTACAGGTACTTCTTGCATTCATGTATAGTGATGTTCGTGCACCTAACTGTACAAGGCCTGTCAGACTGAATATCAACCTCTTGATGTTTGAGTACCAAGAAGACAAACTGCAGGTATGTATGTGGAATGTAGGATAAGCCATTTCAACATTATTAATCTATTGAAAGTATCAAACCTCCCCTGTACTCGTTTATTAGGTAGACCTAATAACGCTAATGTAGTGTAATGTAATACAACAGCTCTGCAATAAATGTTAACCTCAGCAAGGTGATAATGTTTAGTTCATCTGTTTCTGAGAGGTATTCAGGGGCGGACTGGCCATCTGTGAGTTCTGGAAAAGTCCAGAACGGCCGTGTGGGTCTACGGCCGTCGGCCGTCGGCCCTTTTTTTTTTTTTTTTTTTTGAAGAACCCCGTCAACAATCGCGCAGCACCCCCTCCCCCCCCCCCCCCCCCCGTCAACAATCGCGCAGCACCCCCCCCCCCCCGGTCAACAATCGCGCAACTCCAAGGCCGGTCCAGGACAAAATTGACAGGGCCGATTTTTGTTCCCAGTCCGCCCCTGGAGGTATTTGTCCATCCCATATGAATGAGGATATCAGAAATACCTCTCAGTATAACCCAGTAGTTCAACAGTACCACAAACAAAAAAATAAATCAAAACCCCTAAAACATAAAATAAAGACTAAACTATTAAACTGCGTTAGTTTTTAATCTAGGTGTACCAAGTAAACTCAAATCTACATATAAATGGGTAGACTGGTTAACAAAAAAGCATTGTACGTACAAAACTAGAGAGACATGCTATACAGGCGCGTCTCCTCTCCATCCTCGACCGCATCCTGGCTCTTCTTTGACGGATTCGTCTCCTAAGCTGAGCAGCCTCCTCTTCAGCTTCTTTATAAAGCGTACCGGCGACAACGGCAATCAGGGTCTGATCCATTTTCTTTCGAACTATTGTCTAATGTTTGATGATGATCTGTCTTTCTTTCATTAATTCTCCGACAACATCATTTCTCCCGCCACTAAACATCATTTTTCCCGCCACTAGCTTTTTATATGTAGGGCAGGCTACAGAACAATACAAATATTTATACATATTAATATTTTTAAAATGAAAAGAGGCAGGGTTGTATTTTATATCATATTTCGTTTTATTGTAAATATACATTACAGTTAATATAACCGGAGTAGATGTACAGTCAAGACGAGCTGAGATGGTGATGTCATCAAGTCCGCTGCTGTTCCAATTGCAGAATGACCGTACTGCGTCCTCCCATCCTCGGCAGTTTGTACTCCCGAGTCGAACTTACCAAGTCCGAACTACTAAGTACGCAAGTCCGAACTTGGCGTACTTGGTATTGAGAAACGGCTTTTGTGTTAGTTTTGCGTGACTTCTTCAAAGTCACGAGGGGGGAATATGGAGTGTATTTTCAAGGGGGGAATATTTTCTCATTTAGATTTTTTTGTTTTTTTGTTTTATTTGTTTAATTGTCGAATTTGCTTAAGTTATGTTCTTTGAACATTTGCAATGACCTGGTTAAAGTAATCATTGGGAAATACTTCAGCAATCTGTTGGGAAAGGATCTAATGCACAAGCTAGATAGTTTATTGACATAGAAAATTGGGAATTACCTTGCAAACGCCAACGCCTAATGCTGATATGCTGTGTTTAATATCTTGTTAGCTTTTTCCACCGCTGTGTCAAAAATACAGCGTCAACGCCAGGTGGTTACCCACCAAAAACAGCGGTTAGGTTTCATTCTCAGTCACAAGGAATGGTGGAAAGAGTGAACGGGACATTCAAGAAACTGACATTTCTGAGAAACAGAGTTTCAGAGCCAAAGGACGAACCACCAACCAGGGTGGAGAAAGGTGACCAGGTGTACCCGAGAGTGTTCAGGGGACAGTGGAGCGCCCCGACCTGATCAGGCTGGGGTACATAGAGTGGTACCTGACTAAGTCGGTTGGTGATGTTGATGTTGACCCACGGTAACCAATCCGTGGGGTTTTTTCTTTTCGCTTGAATTTATACTCACCATTTTTAGACCTTATATGATACATTGCACTAGTAGTTGGCAGTGTGGTCATCAGTGATGACCAAGGGGGGACTGTTAAGAATAAATAATAGTATATGTATCAACAGGCTGTAATATCCTCACATAGCCACAAGGGAACAGAAAGAATATAAGTTGTATTAACCGCACCTGGTCACCAGATGGCGGCACACATAATACACTGGGGGCGGGCGTTCAACACTAGCCAATCAGAGCATAGTATGCGTCATAGAGGCCACGCCTGCCCAGATACTACCAAACAACACATGCGGGGGAAGGACAGAAACCCCAGGCAGCTGTTAAGATATCCAGCTAAGGGGGAGCTCCACGCGCGTGAATTTTACAATTCCTCTCCATTTGCTTCATAGATAAATATAACTAAAGCTAAACAAATAAAGTGAGTTAAAAGCGTTCCTGAGTCGGCGGCCTTCTTCCTCAATGAACATCACTACAATCTTATTCCAAAGTCATTCTAGGCCCCTATTAATGGTGTGTTTTTTTCTATCATGACCTCTGCACGACCCATTTGAGTCACTTCCTGTTGGGCTAGAGCCACCAGATTGATCATCTTATATGTCACATATAAGATGATCAATCTGGTGGCTCTAGCCAAAAAAATTGTGGGGAATGACTTGGGAATAAGATAGAGACCCAGGGTCTCTTTTATATGAAAGAGGGCCTAAAGGACATATAAGAATATGAATTTGGTGGCTCTAGCCCAACTGGAAGTGACTTACAAAGCATCATCAAATGCTTCATTGAAACGCATTGGAGATAAATGTTGTTGCTATAAATTCATATACATTTGTAGGAAAAAGATAGGAACTTGGCCTCTGGACCAGTCAACCAGGGGGTGCCTTGGGATTGCTCGTTGAAACTCTCAAGTCTCTCAACGTGTTAGGATGGCCCCCCCGCGGCCGTGCGGGGGGCCATCCTAACACCTCCCATTGCCATTGGATCAAAAGTATGCCTTGTAATAACGGGGCGTGGATCGCCCCCCTGGGGTCACAGAGGGACAATATTCAGTGTGGGGGTCCCAGTCGGGCTCTCTAATAAGGGTGTCAAGTCTCGGGGCAGTGAGACCTTCCTATCTCCAAATCGGCCTGGCTTTTGCAACCACATTCTGAGCAAAAAGGACTCGCTGGTTACAGTTCTGAGAAGCTCTGACAACAAACTGGCCCATACGGGCTTACTTTTTTTCTGTGAGGTTTAAAAGTCTGACTCTCGGATATGTCGTTCCTGGGACGAAGGGGGACGTGTGTATACATTTTGGCATCTCTCGCCATCTCGAAAGGTCACGAAAAGGGTTGTGACCTGCAACATGAGTCAATGGGAGTAAAATGGCAGGAGGTTTCAAGTTCCCCATTTCCGGTGGGATGGAGATAGAAACTTGTGCTTTTTAGGTGTGTAAACACATGTGGGGTGGGGACCAGGTTCTTACGTTTGGGGTCCTAAAGTCAAAAGGGGCCCTAGCCACACCCCTTACTAGAATAAACCATGAATAGGGGCCTATAATGATTTGGGGAATTGATCCCCGCTTCCAAAACTGTCTGCGTGTCGAAGTGTCCTTGAGCAAGACACTGATCCCTGAACCCCAACTTGCTCCCCGGGCGCTGATCATAGCAGCCCACTGCTCCTACGTACAGTAGGATGGGTCAAATGCAGAGAACAAATTTCGTTCCCATTCCCGAACATGGGAATGACAAATAAAGACCGAAAGGTCCCATTAAAAAATTTTTTAAAAAAAAGAATAAGAAAGAGACCTGTGGTGTCTTTTATATGAAAGAGGGCCTAAATGACATATATGATTATCAATCTGGTGGCTCTGGCCCAACTGGAAGTGATTCAAATGGGTAGTTCAGAGGTCATCAGGGCCCAGTATTTCAAAACTTGTAATCCGGATCAGGATAATCCGGATAATGAAATCCTCCTTTTCTCAGACCTGGATCAAGGTGATCCTGCTGACTTTATCCGAGTATTTCGAAACACCGGCAGGGTGGATCACCGCGATCCCAATCTGGGCAGAGACGGATTTCCAAATCTCGTGACGTCGCCTCCGGATCGAAACATGGCGGACTACCTCACGAAAGGAGCAGCTGGAAACGCGACATCCACGTCAAAAATGTAAGTTTACCGTTGTATAATGTGTAGCGGTTTTAAGACCATACGAATTCCAACCAACATGTCATGCAAGCCAACTTCTTGAATCGTCCCCTAATTAAAACCAGGCCGCAGCGATCCTTAATTGAGCCGCGGCCGCGCTAACGGGAGCTAACTTGGCTCCATTGACTTGTGTGTTAAGCAGCTAGCGGGATAGCGAGGAAGCGGCTTTGTTGATGAATTTTGCGGTCTATGGTTTAACTTAAAAGGGAATTAATTGGACGTACATCATACCGTAACTTTTTAAACTAACGCCAACCTGTTCAGAGTTTATTAGCGTTACGTCATTGGCAACACAGCAGACTTAGGAAAATAGGCTACATGTGTACAGACTGCTGCAGTACTTTGGAAACGTTACACGGTATAAGTATTAACTATACAGTTCATTCAGAAGTGTCAGGATGCTATAGTAATGCTGGGGATGATATCATGCGTTTGTGTACATAAACAAAGATATACTCATACACCTGAATCTCTTTCTTCTACTTTCAGAGTCCACTCACAGCCATCCTTGGAAACGCTTTAATTGTATATTGATACATTCAAGGTTTTCAAGTTATTGGATTCTGAATAAAGTGCTTGAAACTGTAATTGCATTACTTTCATGGTATATAGCTTGGTCAGTGACACAACTAAACAGTTTTTCATCCTAATTTGTCTCCCTTATATAGAAGGCTCTCACTAAACATAATTATGGTAATTTATAGCAAAATAACATCTGATTTGATGAAGTAAAATAATCAGTTTGTACACAAACACTTAAATACATTGCTGCATGTTTTAAAATCACATTCAAGCTATTTCCAAACATTTTAAAAGTGCATTTTTAAGCTTCTGACTGAAGTCAAATTTGTCTTCATTTAATCAGAAGCATGAAAATATACCTTGAAAATGGTGGGAAAGTGCTTCAATGTGCAGCATGATATAAACTGTGACACTGAAAAAATGCAAGTGCACACATCTCTTAGTTTAGCCAGTGTTGGGGAGCTAGCTGATGAGCCACTCAACCTCTTGTCTGAATGTGTGTTCCTCACACCTGTGGAGGCTCCAGAGGGTGAACCTTCAACCAGCACCAGCATTGCTCCACCCGATCCACCACAAGAGGTTTGTGGGCCAGAGCCAGAGCGTCGAAGACGGAAGAGTAATGCCGGTGATGAGGATGCTTATCAAAAGCTCCTCAAAATGGAGACCGAGAGGGCAGTCAAAACAAATTGAACTGGCCATGAACAAATAAAGCTGACGCAAAGAAACAGAACTGAAAAACAGCTCACTTCTGACCTCTGAGCTGGGTTAGATCCTGTTTTAGTTAGTGGCCACATTATTTGAAATGTCTTTGTTTTGTTGGAATTAAAGTTTGTTTAGAGCCTGCATTCCTGTTGTCTTTCTCTGATGTTTTGGTACATGCAAGTTACAACGTTTGAAACTAGAATTTGAGAATAGAAAGTGAGGTCAAATATTTTACTATGCTTTACATTTCTTACAATTAGGCTGCTTTATTATTTTTTAATATATATATTTTAATATCTATTATTATTTGTTAAAAGTAAAACACTAACACTTTAGATTAAGTGTAGTGAACATCTTGAGTAACAATATCTAGGAGAAGTGGAGCTGAGAATTGAATCAATCTAAGTGAAATCCACCTCTGAGGTGGGATCCAAATGATCCTGAAATTTTGGTATCAAGTTGATCCACTGACTGAAATACCCAAATCCAGCCTTTAATCTGGCTTCAAGGGAGTATTGGATTACCAAAGCAGAATCCTGGGGCCGTATTCACAAAGCATTGTATCTTACCGCTAGGAGTGCTCCTAACTCGCGCTAAAACATTTTACGTAGGAGTTTTTTCTTAAAAGTTATTCACAAAGCCGCTGAGACCTACTCATACTAAGGATAAATCACTAAGAGTGAACTAAGAGTGACGCGCCGTTGCTATGGATTACGTCGATTCTCGTGCACGAGTTTGGAAGCGGTCAGTACGGTGATTGGTTGTTCAGAGCAGGCGGTCTCTGTGAAAACGAGCCCACTAAATCACCGAAGAACAAGGAAGTAGCCTCGGCTAGACATCCCTATCAAATAGTTATGGACAGTGCAGTTAGCAGAATACACGCATGATGACAAGTTTGTGCAGACCACGATAATGACGTTGTAGCCTATGCACGTTAAAGAGAGAGAGATAAACAATAAAAACAATAAAAATACGTAAATTGCATTAATTCAAGGAGGCAATTAAAAGCACCCTGCAAACTATTATTCAATGAGCATATCTCCACTATTCAACACTTTTAATAAAAGCCCATACCGGTTGTGGAGAATGGCGCATACAGTGATCACTGTGATCACATCCTCTCTCCACAAGATTTCGTGTATTTTTGTGTGCCCTAACATATGGAGGAACACAGCAAACAATAATAAATATGGATTCAACAAATAAAAGGCGACAAAGAGCTAATACGATGTTTTTTACGCATAGGACTAATCGTAATCTGCGTAATCACTTGCATGTTATACTTTAACTGTGCTCCCGGTTGTGGACTGAGATAGGGTGTCAAGACGTCTTGCAGGGACAGCCACTGTCACCCAGCAAGACACCCAACTGGTACACGGTGCCTCACGCCTCAGACCGCTCCCCATTAAAATACGCGGATCACGGGTAGACCCTGCAGGCCACTTCGCAACATCAAGAATGTTAAAAGTTGCATCAAAAGCAATCTGCGTGTTGATGGAATGTAGGCTACTTTCTTTCTATTGACGAACACGTCCTCATCTTTTGATGGCGCAATTATTTGTATGTGCGTCCCGTCAACAGCACCGACCACACCGGGCATACCTGCAATTGCCATGAAGTTGGCTTTGATCATGTGTAGTTGTTGATTGTCCAAAGGAAACCGGATAAACTGTTGGATGATATTAATGGTATTATTTCAGCCTTAACCAACTTTGAACTGAGCTCTGTCAGCTCTTCTAGCCTGTATGTAAATATATGATCATTGTGGAATTGTGTGTGTGTGTGTGTATATTTACCTATATGTAGGCTACATTTATATATATATATATATATATATATATATATATATATATATATATATATATATATATATATATATATATATATATGTGTGTGTGTGTGTGTGTGTGTGTGTATTTTTTATTCTATTTTTATTATTTTATTATTATTGTGTTGTGTTGGTGTTATGGACCTTTCATGAGATGTGTCCCTAATAAAGTTTGAATTTAATTGAATTGATATGTGGTCTACAGAGCGCGTTGATGGTTCGGTTTATGGCTGACTGATGGTTGCGATATTCCTAAATCGTCTGCATTGCAAACTTGCATTTTCCCTGTTGCTAAATATCGTAGTGTTGCCAAACATTTTATTTCCTAATCGAGTTATTCCTGTTAGTCGGGGATGTTATTGCATCCCGCACTAATTCCACAACAAGTTTTATACCCTCACGATTTAGCCTATATCTCTTGATCAATTCACAGTCTTCCATTGTCTCCAAAACATTTCGTCTCGCAGCCATTTTCCGATTCTTTGTGAATAGGTCTTAGTGAGTTAGGAGTCCTCTCGAGGACTTTTAAGCTCTCCTAGACTTAGGTGCTACTTTTAGGCCTAAGATCCTTTGTGAATTGCTCTTAGTGAAAAAAATTAGGAGTCCTAAATTTAAGACTGACACGCCCATTATTTTTAGGAGTTTCTCCTAAATTCGCCAGTTAGGAGCTACTTTTAGCGCTAAGATCCTTTGTGAATACGGCCCCTGGTGGCTTAAGCCCAACCAGAAGTGATTCAAATGGGTAGTTCAGAGGTCATCGATAAAAGAAAAATTTGGAGGATCTAGCCCAACAGGAAGTGACCGAATAATCTGCTCAACCAAGTGGACAAAAAAATGAAGTGCACACAATGGACAACCCACGAAAATTAATCTATTGAATCGTGCTCCGGGACACGATTCAGTTTTTGTGACAATGAGCACCAAAAAGCGTGATACCGTGTCGGAGCAAGTCAACAAAATCGGTGGCCATAACAGTCCGCTTCTGAAAGGAGGGAGCATTTGGCTACGGTGTCATGGCGTCTATTCTGTGAGCCATCTCACTTCTTTTTCATTCTTGAGAGTTGCACATGTGCAGTACCGATCGGGCAGGAAGAATTCGTAATAACTAACAATCTAAACATCATATACATTCACTGAACAAAGATTATGAAAATAAAATGCTCATTTCTCACTATACATCACTATGTTCTCAAAACGCATTTTAATGCCAAAACTATCTTAAAATATTGCATTTTCCACTGAGAATAGAAGGAATATCAGCCATTTTGTTTTGCTTTGTCATACCGAAGCTTGACAGTCACGTGACGTGGACGCAGGCCAATAGAAAAGAATAGGCTAAAAAAATGTAGCCATGTCACAATTTTAGAGCCGTTATTGTGAAATTACTACGTTTTGCGCTGTGGACCAACGTAGCTACACGTTTTGACGTGAGACTGGGTTGTAAAGGCAAGACTAGGAGCCATAGCTGAAATAAACAAAAGGTCAAGAAAGAGACCATCTCCATCACCTACTTCACTGAGTGAGGATCATTAGACAAGGGCCGTGTTCCGATATCTGTGAGTACACTAACTTCCGTGAGTACACTTCAACATAGTACACTATCCGTACTCAATGGGCTTTATGCCGAGCATCACGTGACCAAACCGGAAAACTGGTCTCCTGACTTCCGCTTGTCGTTAAAGCCGGTAGCAGCGGTAGGAACTGACGGCGACAGCTATTGACTTGGCCTAGTTAGCCCTTTTTACTGTTGGTGTTTTATTTGATTTTAACATCTGAATGTTAGTGAGAAGAAAAGATGGATTAAAAAAAAAAAAAAAAAAAACAGCGGTAAAAGCTAGCGAGTGTGTCCGGGAGAGGGCTCCTCTCCTCGGACACATTACTCTGAAGCCCCGGTGACGGTCTGGAAGTGCGGATTAATAAATACAATTTAAAAAAAACAGCGGTAAAAGCTAGCGTGTGTGTCCGGGAGAGGGCTACTCTCCTCGGACACATTACTCTGAAGCCCCGGTGACGGTCTGGAAGTGCGGATTAATAAATCAAATAATGTGAGCGGTACAGCGGACCTGAACCGGATATAGTGAGACCTGTTTAGCAGAATGCGAAAGTATGTTGCGCATAACCCCTATAGGTACGCAGAGCTTCAGATGTTAGTGCTGTTCCAAATGCAGTACTCTGTGGCGCACTTAACGGAAATGACATCAGCTGCGCGGCGCGTCACCCGCCAAACAGGTGAATTCATTGAGAGGGTAACGGCTGCGGCCTGCGGGAAGGCGGAGCATGACGTCAAGCCCCGCCCAGAAAGGTCCGGCCACGCCCACAATCATACTGCGCATACCTTTTCCGGTTGAGAAGAAGGAAGACTGAGTCCGTCATGTCGGTCAGTACGCCTCATTCACATGTAGTGAAGAGTTTATTGTTGTTATGAAGTTAAACGGTAGGTTAGCGTTAGTGGTTAAAACATTTAATAATTAATTAATGCAATTTAATTTAACAATGTGTCTGCCTATTTCCCTTTTGTTGTTAATGTTAATGTTACTCAACAGGTGCTTCTAGATAACTGTGTTACACCGCAAGAAACGTCGGGTTATCGTTAATTAACGTCACTGTTAACCGAGCTGTGACGTCAAAGCTGCGTTCACCGAACCAAATTAAAATATGTCATTAAAAAAATAAAAAAAATTAAAAAAAAGTAAATATGATAAATATTAAATATAAATTAAAATATGTCTGTTAGGTTACTTAATTACAGCCGTCTGTTGTGCTTCACTATGGACCAAGGGAGCAGACTGACCCGCATACTGGCGTGTTGTTTACTGGCTTGTTGTTTACTGGCTTGTTGTGTTTACTGGCTTGTTGTGTTTGCTGGCTTGTTGTTTACTGGCTTGTTGTGTTTACTGGCTTGTTGTTTACTGGCTTGTTGTTTACTGGCTTGTTGTGTTTACTGGCTTGTTGTGTTTACTGGCTTGTTGTGTTTACTGGCTTGTTGTGTTTGCTGGCTTGTTGTGTTTACTGGCTTGTTGTGTTTACTGGCTTGTTGTGTTTGCTGGCTTGGTGTGTTTACTGGCTTGTTGTGTTTACTGGCTTGTTGTGTTTACTGGCTTGTTGTGTTTACTGGCTTGTTGTGTTTGCTTCGCGTTTGGTGTGACCACAGTAACGGTAACAAACAAACTGTTAAGAGGATTAACACTAACTGTGATGTTACAATGGGCTGCAGTGATTCCTATCGACTCCATATGAACGTTTGTTTTAAAGCTTAATTAGCACAGTTGCTACATAAGCTACGTGTGGTACGTTATGCTATAGCCATTTAGTATTGCTAACAAAAATGTCGATAGAATTAACTTATTGTGTGCATGAATTAACATCTAATGATCTATGAATTAACATCTAATGATCTATGAATTAACATCTAATGATCTATGAATTAACATCTAATGATCTATGAATTAACATCTAATGATCTTTGTCTTCTGATATCATTGTCTCAGCAGCGCCACCCATCAGATGTCCCTCTGGCGGACACCGGTTGCTGTCCACGTTGTCACTCCACAGCGACTCCAAGACGCGTCAGTGTCGTCCGGAAGTGAACGGGTCATGGGGTCACGGGGTCACGTGCACACCGACCGTCCATTCAATAAATGACTTCTTAAACCGTTCTGGTGTCTCCCACGTTTGTCATGCTGAAGAGCTGAAGGTTATGACGGCAGCTGAAGACTTTTTCTTACCCTATGTTAGTAAAAAAATAAAAAAAGTCTCTTGTAGTCCCTGTTGTGCTACAATAACATATATTTTAATGGATAAGATGCATTTTAGTATCTTAAATCAGATAAACTCCCCACTAAATAGGTGTTCCTCAGGGTTTGCCCTCTCAAAGGCTGAGTGGAAGTTCTCTCCCATGACGTCATTATAGGAGTAGTGATAGTATTGAACACAGGGGACACTGAGGGTTATAATTATTATATGTGTCCTTCATTTCCATAACGACCTCATACAGATTGTGGTAACATATATATAGCCTCCATTGGCTTTAAGTTATGAACAACATTTGTTAACCATATATTCACAGTATAAAATACAACTTCTTGATGGAGATTCACCTGAAAGATATTCTTTTGTTGAAGTGCACCATTGCGATATTTCTGAATACCAAAAATCATATACATCAAATAGGCCGCTGCTATAAAGTCCTATAGGGCCCACTGCTATAAAGGCCTCGTGTTTATTGATTTGCCTTATAATTGCCTAATACGAACAGATGTATTAAATGATAGATAATGCAGTGGGCCTTTAAATGCTGTGGGAGACATGTTTCAAAAAGTTAAATTCAGCTCGCCCAGTGTTCCCAATTCATACCACGAGGATGCACAACTATCCAAGTGGAGGCAAATAATGACATATGCCTGCTATGTATATTACACAATATAAACGCATTTGTCTTTTTTTGGCTGATCTAATTATAGATTTTTAATTTCGTTTTATAGATGACAACATTTATGTACGTTAAAAATAAACAGTTCGCAGGTCTCTTAAATGCAGCAAGATTCGTCCTAAATGAAGCACGATTTAAAAAAAAGGTACTGGAGGTGGGCGGGGCTGGACCTCCCAATCCGGATGTGGGCGTGGCTGGACCTTTCTAGGCGGGGCTTGACGTCATGCTCCGCCTTCCCGCAGGCCGCAGCCGTTAGTACTTGAATTCATTATAGACATTCTCTGAGCGCGGCTCAGCCTGGCTCCGCCTCTTCCGCTACGTAGCTAAGATGGCTGCCGTTGAGTACATAGACATATATACATAGACGCCTCATAGACTGACGCTGCCCGTTAGAGCTGACGTAGCAGCGCGGCCGCCATCTTGGAAGGGGCCCCAGTGCGTCCCCAGTGCATTCATTTCTATGGAGGAAGGCGTATCCCCAACTACAATAATAAGCATAACTCCCCGAATTTTTACCGGATTTTCACACGGTTTGGTTTGTTACAAATGGCAGAGATTTATTTATGATACAGGACGAATTTATTTTTTTTTTTTATTTTTTTTTAAATAATAAGAATTATTGTTCAATCTTACTTGTGAAAGGTAATCCCACGCGATCTGGTGTCAATACTGCGCCGTAAGCTGCACAACATACTGGCATAGCTTGCTCTCCCGTTAACGCCTATGCTAGACTAGAGTGAGGACTCCCTACCAATATGGCGGCGACGCTGGGTTACGTTCCAGCACGTCATGAGGCGTCTATGTATATATGTCTATGGTTGAGTACGCAAAGTGTACCCCGTAGCACACTCAGCATTTTGGCCGTTTTGAGTACACATACGGGTCCTTTCAAGTACACTTCTTTTCGCCGCGATCATAATCGGAACACCCTACGTACTTAGTATACTTAGTTTGAGTACGTAACGTACTCAAACTAAGTATACTAAGTACGGGTAGTACGGCTATCGGAACACGGCCAATGTGTTTGTTCTGTCCTCATCTGGGGACGACAGGTGTGACATAAACATAATGAACAAGTAATTGATCTAGAATTCTTCCATTGGAAGCGCCACCATTTTGAAAATCCTTACTATGTTCCTCACATTCACTCTTCCAGTTTGTTTTTTAAGATCCAAAACTACAGTACACTGCATTAGCCGAAATCGTAGAATCTATCTGCTACTGGCTACTGTAGTAAATCTCCCTGATACTTATTATGCATAATGCATACTTCCCCATATTGCAATGTACACTGACAGTCTGGTGAACAGTCAGTGAGTACAAGCAGCCAGGGGTCTCCTCTTGGGTTAATTAAGGCCTGGAAAAACCTCTATCCATTAAAAATGCATGTTGTGAAACAGACAAGTAATTGTGGTCATTTTTAAACTCTGCATACAAATATCCTGAAAATAGACGACAGCTGCCCTGGTTTCTTTTCAAATGTATTCATTTCAATTATCCTTTCTATTTATATCTACTTATCCCACACAATTCTAATTCAAATTATTGTCTAAAACATAATAATCATCTCCCTTTTCATGTCCCAAAAATGTCACTTGAATTAGGAAAAAAATGTTTAATTATAAGGCTCCTAGAGACTGGAACAACCTACCAATTTCTCTTAAGTATTTAGGTTAATTTATCTCTTATCACTCACCTCACAACAGACTGCTCCTGTTAAATGTCACTATTTACTGTTATAACACGGGTGTGTGTGTGTCTAGTTTTTCTTGGTGTATGCATGTTGCGTGTGTGTTTGTTTTTGTATAATTAGTCTAATTGTAATTGTAACCATGTCTGCTATTTCTTGCATATTGTGTTGTATCTCGTTGTGTATATTTTTTTGTCAGGACCCCTCGAAAATGAGATGGTACAAGGGGTTTTATCCTGAAAATAAACTTTCAGTTCCCACAGTATCTGTGGACTTGACAAATTAGCTCACTCACTCACTCACTTACTCACTAACTCACTCACTCACCAATCCCATCAGTATCATCCACCCTCATCAGTACCACCCATCAGTTTCCAATACCCAGAGAAGCTGTTTTCCATGTTCTCCTGATCATTTATGGATGTATTCTTGCCACTGTGTTGTTGTTGTGTTTTTGTTGTTTGTTGTTCTCGAATGTTATTTTCCTCTCATTGATTTTCATTCCAGAAACCGGTCCGCAATGGTGTCTGATAGCACACGCACGCACGCACGCACGCACGCACGCACGCACGCACGCACACACACACACACACACACACACACACACACACACACACACACACACACACACACACACACACACACACACATATACACACACACTTGCATGCACACCCTAGCCTGAATACATGCACACACACAAACACTCACACACATGCTAGGATGAACACATGCAAATACACATACACACGCACCCGTGCACCTGCACAATATCATCTTGTCAGTAGCGTAAATGCCACAGTCTGGCTCCAAGCAGCTGAACCCTGACTGCTCCAGCTCCTCCCATGGTGATTCAGCTTTCCCTGTGTACCCTCCCCAGCCCCATCTATCCCTGCTGCCCAGCCCCGTCTATCCCTGCTCCCCAGCCCTGCTCCCCATCCTGCTCCCCAGTCCCGTCTATCCCTGCTCCCGTCAATCCCTGCCCCCAGCCCTGTCTATCCCTCCCCACCTTGACACAGCAGCCTGCGTCCCCCAGCTCCCTGTCTAATTTCCCAGCTCCTTGTTGTCTTCCTTGCCTTGTCTTAGCTTCATGTTATATCATCTTCTTTTTTTCCCCTTTCCACATACATTTATTGTATGCATATTATTTATATATTTATTCACGCTATTTTTTTCTATTTCTATTTTTGTCCATTTCCTTGAATATCATTGTGTTCACTGGTTGCTTTTACAGCTCTGTTATGTTCTTTACGTTTGGATGTCTGGGCCCCAGGAAGACCAGCCAACTACAGTCAAGTATATTTTCAACAAACACATTTTATTTGGTATTGTTTTTTTTAGGTACAGTACAGTCATGTTGTATTTGGTGGTATAAACCTAACAACCTAACAGGAGAATATCCACGGAGGTCTGGTGCAGTAGGGAGTTTGATTCATGTCACACTAGCTGTCTGTCTCTTCCTCCCCGCACAAAGCTCTCTCATCTCTCATTCATGGTGACTGCACATGTCTGAACATGTGTTTGTGCATTTGCATGCCCCCCAGCTACGCCCCCCGTCCTCCCTCCCATCTTCCTCTCTCCCTCCATCTTCCTCTTTTCCTCTTCCAACTGGAATTAAGGAAAGAGAGAGGTTCTCCTGGGACCTGGAATCAGAACCTGGATCGGACCTCGTATATTCTCCTCTCCTTCTCCTCCCTCCGTATACTCTCTGCTCTCATCCTCCCCCCGTCCGTCCGTCCCCCCGGACCCAAGGTCACCATGGGGTCAACGTGGCTCCATTTGGCTGTGTCATGATGCCAGGCAGGAGATGGACTCTTATGTGTTTGGACTTGGAGGGAAAGGTCCCAAGAATTAAATATGGATAAGGTCAGCGCTGTGAAATACAAAGAAAACGCTTGTTTTTTTCACATCTTTTTTTATTGTGTGTGTGTGTGTGTTGTGGGGAAAAAACACATTTATAATGGTTCAAAAATAGGATATACATGACATTATGGTTGTGTAACGGGTGTGCCCGCACTGCTACTGTTCTTATATTGGATGGGCGCACATCCGTTAGCTTATATAGTGGTCTGCGTTGTGTTCTGGGTGAATGCGCTGGATGTGTGGAAGAAGGACTGCTGGACCACCATGGAGGCTGGCTGTGGACATTTATTTAAACCTGTACGAGTGAAAAGAAACATGTCCGTCACATATAACATCGACAGGTCCGCATTCCCCTCCTCCACTCAGTTAGGTTAGCGCAGACTCTTCAAATGGGTTTACTAATTACATATACCATGTAATGAACATGTATGTAACATGTATCACAGAAAAATTAACGCTTCATTGACATTACATATAAAACAGATAAAACATTCATACCTGTACGAGCGAAAAGAAACATGTCCGTCACATATAACATCGACAGGTCCGCATTCCCCTCCTAACAACCAAACACACGGGGAAACCCTGTAGCACTCGGACGCACGTGTATACAATGCAACTCAGAAAAAGTGCCTTTACAAAGTATTAGTTGAAGTAACAGCGCTGTAGCGTGTTTACAGACTTAATACTCAAACATGAAGTTGCACATTAAACATTTTCATTGTCTACAAAACAATTTATTATGCTAATATGACGACAAATACAACAACGTACCTCCACTCAGTTAGGTTAGCGCAGACTGAGCTTGACGCTGCATGGACGTCGCTAAACACGGACTTTTCTTAAAGCGACAGTACAGGTATAGTATACACATATTAACGTTGGATTTTGAACAGGTTACAAAAGGTACATTGAACATAGATTAAACACATACTGGCTTCATGGTAATCAGTATTTGGTGAAGTTTCAATAAAGTTAAGACATGTCACTTCACCCTGGTTACATACACCCCTCCTGAAATTCACCAACATCCTGATGAAAGGACGCCTTCCGAGGCTTACCAAAAAAAACAAAAAAAAAATCTATGACTGACACAACCTGGCACAAATGAAAGATGGACCTAGTCCACATAGTCAACTTGAAAGTTACCCTAATACAAGGTTCAGAAAAGAAAGAGGTAGATCAAATCTCTAGATTTCCCTTAGTGTAATGTGACGCCTTGTACGCCACACAACATTTGGCCCAAAATACTCAGTCCATAGACAGTAGCATGTTCACAAAAAAACAAAAGTCGCCCCAAAGAAAACGTATCACATAAGCACTTTCAACGCTTAGACAAGCTCAACTATTAAAACAGCTGAGAACGGCCGTCAAACAAAAAGTTTGGACCTTTCAAAAAAAGGTCTCTGAACCATAGATTCTATCAGTCTGTTCACTGATTTCACCAATCTTCCAGAACGTGTTCCAACAGGGCCATCACCCTCAGTGTGTGCATGAGAGTCAGTACGACCTGAGGTGTCAACATGCTGAGATGGCGGTGCGACCCTGTGCGGAGCGACTAAGATGGGTGGACAATCATCAATAACAGCAGCAGGACCGAGTGCTGAACCAGGCTGTGTATGCTCTTCTGCAATAGCCAACTCGGACTCCGGTGAGTCGTCAGGTGAGGAGATTGAAAGCTTCTCTTCATCTCCGGAATCTGACTCGTCCTGGGCATTTCCACCCTGAGTCAATTCTCCAGACACTGAAGCCGTTTCATCGCCATCAGAGACGCAATCTTCCTCATCAGCCCACGACTGATCAGTTGCCTGAGCAGACTCGGTTTGGTCAAATCCAGGGAGAGGTAAGAAGTTCACTTCCAGTAAGAGATTCCTGTGCACAACTCTTGTGTGTCCCACTGCGTCCTGTATTTTGTAGACGTGGATACTGGGATGCACTCCAACCACTGTGTACACTCCATCCTCCCATTTGTCGGCCAACTTCCTCTTTCCTCGTTCCCCTTTATTCGATACCAACACACGGTCTCCCACAGACAGGAAAGTGCCCTTGGCTCGTTTGTTGTATTGCCGGGTCTGGTGCTGCTGCTCAGAGGAAGTATGTTTCTGAGCGATCTCCATAGCACCTTTCAAACAAGAAAGCAGGGATTTCGCGTATGTATCATAGTCAGCAACTCCAGGGTCATCCAGAACCTGCCTGAACATGACATCCACCGGCAGTCTAGGGACACGCCCAAACATGAGAAAGAATGGTGCGTAACCCGTAGTCTCGTGGACGGTGGCATTATACGCAAACGTGAGGGTCTGGATTTGTTGTGGCCATTGCTGTTTTTCCTTTAGGGGAAGGGCACGAAGCATGTTACCCAAGGTGCGGTTGAACCGCTCGGTCCCCCCCATTGCCCATCGGATGGTAAGCTGTCGTGTGGGACTTTGCAACACCAGCCAATCGGAGGAGCTCTGCAATAAGGTTGCTCTCGAAATTGGCGCCCTGGTCGGAATGTATCCGCGCCGGGAAGCCATAAACACAGAAGACATTATCCCAAAGCTTCCTTGCAACTTGCTTTGCCGTTTGATTGGCACAAGGGAAGGCATGAGCGAGTTTGGTGTAGTGGTCGGTGACCACTAAAACATCAACAGACCGCTGCTTGCTGCCTTCGGCAGTCCAGAAATCAATACACACTAACTCCATAGGAGTTGAGCTCTTGATGCTTTCCAGAGGTGCACGAGCAGCTGGTTCCGGTGACTTCCCAAACACACATCTCCGACAGCACCTTACATGTGCCCTCACATCATTTTCCATATCAGGCCAATAGAAACGCTGCCTGGCAAGTGAAAGAGTACGGTCCTGGCCCTGATGACCTGCCAGATCATGTATGCCGGACAATGCTTTGTCCTTCAGACTCTGAGGCAACACAAATTGGGATCGACGCTGCTTAGAAACCGGATCCCTCGAGACCCGATACAGAACTCCATCGTGGACTTCCAGCCTGTCCCATTGCTTCAGCAGTCTGAGGACCTTTGAGTCAGCACCATGTCTTTCTCGCCTAGACGGTCGTTTCCTGGCAGAAACAAAAGGCAACACCTTGGAGATGACAGGATCTCGCTCTTGAGCCAGCTGTAGCTCCTGGGCAGAGAACATGGGCAGGGCATCCCGACCACTAGAGAGTTGTAGGATATTTTGTGTCAAGTAGAGCGCCCTGGACTCTGCCGCGTCATTCCAGGCACAGTGGGCCTGACAAAGAGCTCTGACCTCGGCTGTGCCATACCCCGTCCTGGGTAGTGAATGGTTTTCCAGTCTGGCGGTTTGAGACTGGTGGCTGAGCCTGAAAACATCCTGCACAGAATCTTCTTCCACCTCATCGGCTTCCTGAGCCAGAGTGGAATATGGCTCCTTAAGCAGCCTCTGGCTGATGGTTTTCGCAAAGGGATCGCGACTCAAGGCATCTGCCACTACATTTTTCTTCCCAGGTAGGTGTTTGAGATCAAAGGTGTATGACGCCAGCTTAGACACCCAGCGGATCTCACATGCGTCCAGCTTCGGCTTCGTTAGAAGGTATGTAAGCGGATTATTATCAGTCCAAATGGTGAAGCTATGACCTTTCAGCCAGTGACTGAACTTTTCACATACACTCCACTCCAAGGCCATGCCACGAGGTGTCCTAGTGGGTCGTCTTGTCACACCTCTCTGGGGTGATAGATGGGTACCAATGACAGTTGTGAACCCATCTGACAAAGCGGTCACATTGAAGAGGAATTGCAAGTTGGCTGATGTGTTCCCGTGCTTAGCAGTCGAGGATCTTGGTGTTTTCCAGGGCTCACAAGCTGCTTCAGGGAAAGAGCAACCCGACACAGGGAAACGGCAGCATGATGCACCTTCCAGTGCTAGTCTTACATCCCAGACCGGTAAAAGTCTGTCAGAGTTGGGGCTAAGTGACGTCGATGTAGCCTCATGTCAGGTTAGCGAAGCTTGTAAGTCCCAGCTCAAGCAACTTATAACTGACTATCGGGATATCTTTTCCAAGCACTCGCTTGACTGTGGTGAGGTCAAGGGATACACACACCGCATCCGTCTCACTGATGATCGCCCATTTCGCTTGCCATACAGGAGAGTCCCTCCAGCCCACTATCAGAAGTTGAGGCAGGCTCTCACTGATATGGAGGAAAAAGGGATAATAAGAAAGTCCACAAGCGAATATGCATCTCCTTTGGTGATGGTGTGGAAAAAGGATGGTGGGTTGAGGGTTTGCAATGACTTCAGGTGGTTAAACGTCAGAACCATAAAGGACGCACATCCCCTGCCCCACCAGTCAGACTGTCTCGCTGCCCTTGGTGGCAACTGCTTCTTTAGCACAATGGACCTCACCTCTGGCTTCTTCAACATTCCAATGCATGAAGACGACAAGAAGTACACGGCTTTCACGACTCCTCTTGGGCTGCATGAATACAACCGCATGCCACAAGGTCTGTGTAACAGCCCAGCTTCCTTCATGAGGGTGATGACTGGGATCTTTGGGGACATGAACTTCACGAAGCTTCTGTGTTATCTTGATGATCTTCTTGTCTTTGCCCCAACGGAGGAAGAGGCTCTGTCCAGACTCAAAGCAGTGTTTCAGAGGTTGCGGGAGAACAACCTGAAACTGGCTCCTAAAAAGTGCCACCTCCTGCAGAAGCAAGTCAGGTTTCTTGGCCATATCATCGATGGTGGGGGTGTGTCAGTCGATCCTGCCAAGGTGGAAGTAATCAACAGCATGCAGGTACGAGACCTGATGGACGCCGATGGATGCACGCCTTCTGTTCGGAGACTCAGATCATTCCTCGGCATGGTGTTCTACTATCAACACTTTATCCCCAACCTGTCTTCCACTGCAAAGCCCTTGTTCGCACTTACAGCTGGGCAGAAGAGGCGGGGGAAGTCAGTTAATGGTAGGAAGCCCCAACCTGCTTACCGTAAGCTTACTGCTGCAGATTGGACAAAGGAATGTGAGAGTGCTTTTGAGCACATGAAGGCAATGCTGTTGGACTGTGTCATGCTTGCTCATCCAGACTTCGATGAGCCATTTATCTTGTCAACAGATGCGTCTTTGGATGGACTTGGTGCCGTGCTCTCCCAAGTGCCCCGAGGTGAATCCAAGGCCAGACCGATTGCTTTCGCAAGCAAGACCCTCAGTGCGTCACAGCGGAAATATCCAGCTCACAGGCTGGAGTTCATGGCCCTGAAGTGGAGTGTATGTGAAAAGTTCAGTCACTGGCTGAAAGGTCATAGCTTCACCATTTGGACTGATAATAATCCGCTTACATACCTTCTAACGAAGCCGAAGCTGGACGCATGTGAGATCCGCTGGGTGTCTAAGCTGGCGTCATACACCTTTGATCTCAAACACCTGCCTGGGAAGAAAAATGTAGTGGCAGATGCCTTGAGTCGCGATCCCTTTGCGAAAACCATCAGCCAGAGGCTGCTTAAGGAGCCATATTCCACTCTGGCTCAGGAAGCCGATGAGGTGGAAGAAGATTCTGTGCAGGATGTTTTCAGGCTCAGCCACCAGTCTCAAACCGCCAGACTGGAAAACCATTCACTACCCAGGACGGGGTATGGCACAGCCGAGGTCAGAGCTCTTTGTCAGGCCCACTGTGCCTGGAATGACGCGGAAGAGTCCAGGGCGCTCTACTTGACACAAAATATCCTACAACTCTCTAGTGGTCGGGATGCCCTGCCCATGTTCTCTGCCCAGGAGCTACAGCTGGCTCAAGAGCGAGATCCTGTCATCTCCAAGGTGTTGCCTTTTGTTTAAACCTGTACGAGCGAAAAGAAACATGTCCGTCACATATAACATCGACAGGTCCGCATTCCCCTCCTCCACTCAGTTAGGTTAGCGCAGACTCTTCAAATGGGTTTACTAATTACATATACCATGTAATGAACATGTATGTAACATGTATCACAGAAAAATTAACGCTTCATTGACATTACATATAAAACAGATAAAACATTCATACCTGTACGAGCGAAAAGAAACATGTCCGTCACATATAACATCGACAGGTCCGCATTCCCCTCCTAACAACCAAACACACGGGGAAACCCTGTAGCACTCGGACGCACGTGTATACAATGCAACTCAGAAAAAGTGCCTTTACAAAGTATTAGTTGAAGTAACAGCGCTGTAGCGTGTTTACAGACTTAATACTCAAACATGAAGTTGCACATTAAACATTTTCATTGTCTACAAAACAATTTATTATGCTAATATGACGACAAATACAACAACGTACCTCCACTCAGTTAGGTTAGCGCAGACTGAGCTTGACGCTGCATGGACGTCGCTAAACACGGACTTTTCTTAAAGCGACAGTACAGGTATAGTATACACATATTAACGTTGGATTTTGAACAGGTTACAAAAGGTACATTGAACATAGATTAAACACATACTGGCTTCATGGTAATCAGTATTTGGTGAAGTTTCAATAAAGTTAAGACATGTCACTTCACCCTGGTTACAGTTGCACATAATTTCTGTTTCTTCTGTTTTTTCAGACAGATGATCGATTTACACAACAATCAAGATATACCTTTATATCTATGTAAAACATTATTTTTGTAATTAAAAAACATATTAAAGGTGCAGTGTGTAGGATTTAGTGGCATCTAGTGGTGAGGTTGCAGATTGCAACCAACTGAATACCCCTCCTCACCTCTCCCTTTCTAATGACGTAGGGGAAGCTACGGTGGCCTGTACTGGCCAGTAAGGCGCCAGTAGGTGCTAGGGGTGCAAGAAATACCAAAAAACTAATCGAATACACGGTCCAAATCTCAACGTATACTCGTGTACTTGTTTGGTATTTTGTTAAGTCCAAGTCACCTGTATTTTATACTCTTTTTTTATAGTCTATGTGCATTACATTCACACTTGAGCTTCACTGGCCACGCCGTTTTTTTACCTGCTTTTACTGTTGTAGAGCCATCAGGGTACACTTACAGTGTTAATGTTATATCCATCGTAAACATTTTGAAACGTGAGACGTATCCGCTTTATTGCGCTTTATTTAGGGCGCAATTGTTTAGAGCAGGATAACTTGTAATTCGCCTATTGTGTAGAAATGTTGACCAAACGAGGGCTCTATAGAGGAGAGCTGCTGCCCGACGGTTACGCTTGGAAGCCCGTCTCCTGGGCAGGTAGACACCGCTAGACACACGGGACTCATACATTGCGGTTCAGAATTCCACTCTAGATGCAGTTTGTAATTGCACATTTTGTACCACTGGTTGTTTGTACTTCATTCTACAAATAAATAAACTAATATTCGTAATATCTTTTTTTACCGGTATGTCGTGGTCCGCCTTACCTTGATCACAGAATTCATAGTTTACCCACCACCTCTTTTTTTACCACTACACACCTGACCACAACCCTTACGAAGTTGACATTTTAAAATCTGAATCTACTATTTAGATTAATTTAAATGCCGAAATAAAAGGTGTGTTGTGATAAATACAACACATTCTTCTATTAGAATACCGTAGCACCTAATTGCTAAACCACAAGGTATATGCTACGTCAACAGCGACTATATCTGACCCCAACATCTCATTTGGCTCGTTTAGGTCGCTATACTGACATCTAGTGGCAACAGAACGAACTGTATCGCACTGTTATTGAATAATACATTTATTGAATTATCCTCCCAGTCAAGTCCAGAAAAAGAGAATGACTGTTTGATAAACGAAAGTGCTGAATAATAGTCACTCGCTAATTATTTACATATCATATAGGTATATTTTTCATATATGCATATATCTTTTCAATGCTGTACTATTATTGTTTTTAATTCTTTAGATTAGTATCCTCATTTGTGCAGTGAAATCCTAATTTCCTGACTGCGATTAACTCTCTCTCTCTCTCTCTTCGGGCAAGACGAGATCAATATATGTTGTGAGAAAAACAAACAAATAAAGACAAAAATTGGACACAAAAGCAGCAGCCATTAACTTATTTATTATACTGAATTTACGAAAAAGTAAAAGCAACACTTGAATAAACAGTATTGTACACTTGTAGTCTGTTTTGTTGTTGTAATTGTAGTGGTAGTTGTTGTTTCAGAAGATCACTTCACTGTACACAAACGCTGATGAATTATGAAACCTTTTAGTGGAGCATCCAGAAGCTGAACGGTAGGCACAGGTTTGGACGAGACTTCCCCACTTTACTGCCTTCCAGATGCAGGGGGAAGAGGAGAAAAGTGACCCATTTTGGTGGTAGATATGAGGGGGGTGTGTGTGGGGTGGGCGACACTTATTAACGACGAAACGTGGTGTTTCGTTACATTTCACGATTCTTTCACCTCTTACTGTGCGTTCACATCAGAAGCGAATTGAGCTACCAAATCACCGGAAGTCATTCACTTTCTATGGGCAAGAGCGACCAAAGCGACACAAGCGACCAACGTTACCAGCGGCAAAAGTTGAGCGACCAGAGCAACCAAAAAAAGTTGAAGACGGTTGAACTTTATGCAAATTACTATGATGCGTTTCAGCGGCAAAACACTGACAACCAATCGGAATGTAGACACTCTTCACTGGCGTGGATCCCAGGGAACACCGGCACTTTGGTTCCTACTGTACTTTTTTGGTTCCTACTGTACATCAAAATGTCGACTGAAAAGTTAATCGCGGCTGTGGCTGGGCACCCGGTGTTGTACGATCCAAGCCTTTTTTATTTCAGAGACAATACAATACCGTAATAATCAGGCTTAAATATCATTTTTACAAGCACACGCACAACGCGGGCCGCCTATTAACGGCATGGACCAAGCAGTTCTGGACCAGGAAGGAGACATGATCACTTTTAATAATCGTATTTAACCATATAACTGCACACAACTTTATTTAAAAGCAACCAAATGGAAAACGTGTGTTGGTATTTTGGTGTCCGGTGCGTGTGGATGTGCGGCTCCTCCGGGGGAGCGGTTCATGTTAATAGCGGAGTCCAGGAGGGTTCACCTTCACGGGCATAGTTACGAGGGATGTGACTATCGTTTATCCAACAAGCAAAACCGTCTCTGCAGTATGGCCAAAGTGTATGGGAGTTCACTCTTTGATATGGCTGTCTGTACTAAAAGCATACGGCTCCTTTAAATGCGTCTGCAAAATTGAATTGTACGTCATGAGCGACTTGAGCGACAAAAGCGAACAGAAATATTTGCAGCGATACTTTATGAGCGACTAAAGCATCTTTGCAGCTCAATTCGCTTCTGATGTGAATGCACAGTTAGAGAAGAAGAGTAGCCTGCCTTCTACACTAAAAAGAAACTGCAGCATGTTTTTTTGTCTATTTTATTTTGCATGGCCCAATACGTTTTGTCCTTCAGATTCCGGAGAACGTACAAATAAACAAAATAAAAGCAATATTTAGACACATGGGATATTGGTGGTGGCTGACTGAGTTATATCAGTATACAAATAACTCACATGCGGCTGTGTACAGAAAACAACTTGTTAAAGACAAAATGGAGGGTGATTATTGAGCATCAACTCTTAATGCAGCTCGACCAACTTGAGCACAGACAACCTCAACAGTTTTTTCTCTTTTCAAGTGGAGACCCAGTCCCAAAAAAAAAAAATCAAGGCATTTCTTACATTTTAGCTCGAGTGACCAGATTATGTTCGAGACACATTGCCAGATCTACAAAGGTTTAAGATACAGAGATCAATTTTAAACTTTTTCCCCTAATGTGCATGAGAGAGGGATAAATACATTTAATGGAAGTTCTTTCATTACACAACTCTCCCAGCTAGGATTCGTAGTTGTGTGTATAGGCCACAAGTACAACAACACAGTAGTATTTTACCAAGCTGTCCAGCCATCTAGCGTTACTTATTCCACTCATTACCTTTGATCCATACAAGCTAAAATGCAACAACCTAAGAATAATACAAAACAATAAACTATGAAATAGACACTATCCTGTTTTACTATAAATCAACAGTTTTAAAAGAAAAAAAAGGAAATCAAATTAATCTCTTCGGTATGGAATGGAACTTTTTCTCTTTTTTTACAGTAGCAAAAACATTGACTTTTTATTAATAATAAATGATATTTTGTTGATTTTCTCCTCTTTGAGAGGGTTTCCGCAGGCAAGAGAGGAGGACAAACACTTCCAATACTTCATGTTTGGACTACAGAACAGTAGTGCTTGTTGTTTCACTACCTGTCGTAAAACAAGAAGCAGGTGCTAACAGTTTGCCTCTCTACCTGCCCAGGGCAGCCCTCTTCTTGTATGTGAATGTTAGACAGGAGGAAAGCCCCCCCAGCTCCTACTTACACAGAATATAAGTCTAACAAGGGAGGAGGGAGGGGCCAACATACAGCCTTCTAAACGAATAAAGTATACAAAACCTTAGCCACACCCTGGAGGTATGAGCGCATCGTTTTGTTTTGAGAAAATAACAAGAAGAAGCAGCAATGGATGAGGAGCCAATGGAGGGGGGGGTAGAGGAAGAGGAGGAGGAGAAAGCAGAGGGTCTCTCAGATGATCAAGGGGTTAAGTGGTGGGGGAGCGATTCTCCCCCTGAATGACATGGGAGTTTTGAGGGGCAGTTCTTAAGAGGGGGTGGGTGTTGGGGGTGGTGATCGTGGGTGTGGTGGGGGCACCTTTTAAAAGGTCTTCCTGTGGATGGCACGCGCTCTGTCCTCCTCGTACTCCCGCTTCGACACCCACATCTTCTTGAAGGTGTCCAGCGACGCTAGGATGGAGCCACTGTGGTGGAGGAAGGAGGGGGAGATGCAGAAGAATCAGCCAATCATTAAAGCACAAGTAAACAACAAAAGG
>JAOPHQ010004616.1:0-50000 GCA_030340625.1 Merluccius polli | reverse complement strand
GTATCTTAAACCTTTGTAGATCTGGCAATGTGTCTCGAACATAATCTGGTCACTCGAGCTAAAATGTAAGAAATGCCTTGATTTTTTTTTTTTGGGACTGGGTCTCCACTTGAAAAGAGAAAAAACTGTTGAGGTTGTCTGTGCTCAAGTTGGTCGAGCTGCATTAAGAGTTGATGCTCAATAATCACCCTCCATTTTGTCTTTAACAAGTTGTTTTCTGTACACAGCCGCATGTGAGTTATTTGTATACTGATATAACTCAGGTCAGCCACCACCAATATCCCATGTGTCTAAATATTGCTTTTATTTTGTTTATTTGTACGTTCTCCGGGAATCTGAAGGACAAAACGTATTGGGCCATGCAAAATAAAATAGGACAAAAAAACATGCTGCAGTTTCTTTTTAGTGTAGAAGGGCAGGCTAACTCTTCTTCTCTAACTGTGCATTCACATCAGAAGCGAATTGAGCTGCAAAGATGCTTTAGTCGCTCATAAAGTATCGCTGCAAATATTTCTGTTCGCTTTTGTCGCTCAAGTCGCTCATCGACGTACAATTCAATTTTGCAGACGCATTTAAAGGAGCCGTATGCTTTTAGTACAGACAGCCATATCAAAGAGTGAACTCCCATACACTTTGGCCATACTGCAGAGACGGTTTTGCTTGGTTGGATAAACGATAGTCACATCCCTCGTAACTATGCCCGTGAAGGTGAACCCTCCTGGACTCCGCTATTATCATGAACCGCTCCCCCGGAGGAGCCGCACATCCACACGCACCGGACACCAAAATACCAACACACGTTTTCCATTTGGTTGCTTTTAAATAAAGTTGAGTGCAGTTATATGGTTAAATACGATTATTAAAAGTGATCATGTCTCCTTCCTGGTCCAGAACTGCGATGGTCCATGCCGTTAATAGGCGGCCCGCGTTGTGCGTGTGCTTTGTAAAAATGATATTAAGCTGATTATTACGGTATTGTATTGTCTCTGAAATTAAAAAAGGCTTGGATCGTACAACACCGGGTGCCCAGCCACAGCCGCGATTAACCTTTTCAGTCGACATTTTGATGCTACAGTAGGAACCAAAAAAGTACAGTAGGAACCAAAGTGCCGGTGTTCCTGGGATCCACGCCAGTGAAGAGTGTCTACATTCCGATTGGTTGTTCAGTGTTTTGCCGCTGGAAACGCATCATAGTAATTTGCATAAAGTTCAACCGTCTTCACTTTTTTTGGTTGCTCTGGTCGCTCAACTTTTGCCGCTGGTAACGTTTGGTCGCTTGTGTCGCTTTGGTCGCTCTTGCCCATAGAAAGTGAATGACTTCCGGTGATTTGGTAGCTCAATTCGCTTCTGATGTGAACGCACAGTAAGAGGTGAAAAGAATCGTGAAAATGTAACGAAACACCACGTTTCGTCGTTAATAAGTGTCGCCCACCCCACACACACACCCCCCTCATATCTACCGACCAAAAATGGGTCACTTTTCTCCTCTTCCCCCTGCATCTGGAAGGCAGTAAAGTGGGGAAGTCTCGTCCAAACCTGTGCCTACCGTTCAGCTTCTGGATGCTCCACTAAAAGGTTTCATAATTCATCAGCGTTTGTGTACAGTGAAGTGATCTTCTGAAACAACAACTACCACTACAATTCACAACAACAAAACAGACTACAAGTGTACAATACTGTTTATTCAAGTGTTGCTTTTTACTTTTTCGTAATTCAGTATAATAAATAAGTTAATGGCTGCTGCTTTTGTGTCCAATTTTTGTCTTTATTTGTTTGTTTTTCTCACAACATATATTGATCTCGTCTTGCCCGAAGAGGAGAGAGAGAGAGAGTTAATCGCAGTCAGGAAATTAGGATTTCACTGCACAAATGAGGATACTAATCTACAGAATAAAAACAATATTAGTACAGCATTGACAAGATATTATGCATATATGAAAAATATACCTATATGATATGTAAATAATTAGCGAGTGACCTATTATTCAGCACTTTCGTTTATCAAACAGTCATTCTCTTTTTCTGGACTTGACTGGGAGGATAATTCAATAAATGTATTATTCAATAACAGTGCGATACAGTTCGTTCTGTTGCCACTAGATGTCAGTATAGCGACCTAAACGAGCCAAATGAGATGTTGGGGTCAGATATAGTCGCTGTTGGACGTTGCATATACCTTGTGGTTTAGCAATTAGGTGCTACGGTATTCTAATAGAAGAATGTGTGTATTTATCACAACACACCTTTTATTTCGGCATTTTAAATTAATCTAAATAGTAGATTCAGATTTAAAATGTCAACTTCGTAAGGGTTGTGGTCAGGTGTGTAGTGGTAAAAAAAGAAGGTGGTGGGTAACCTATGAATTCTGTGATCAAGGTAAGGCGGACCACGACATACCGGTAAAAAAAGATATTACGAATATTAGTTTATTTATTTGTAGAATGAAGTACAAACAACCACGTGGTACAAATGTGCCAATTACAAACTGCATCTAGAGTGGAATTCTGAACCGCAATGTATGAGTCCCGTGTGTCTAGCGGTTGTCTACCTGCCCAGGAGACGGGCTTCCAAGCGTAACCGTCGGGCAGCAGCTCTCCTCTATAGAGCCCTCGTTTGGTCAACATTTCTACACAATAGGCGAATTACAAGTTATCCTGCTCTAAACAATTGGCCCCTAAATAAAGCGCAATAAAGCGGATACGTCTCACGTTTCAAAATGTTTACGATGGATATAACATTAACACTGTAAGTGTACCCCTGATGGCTCTTACAACAGTAAAAGCAGGGTAAAAAAACGGCGTGGCCAGTGAAGCTCAAGCTGTGAATGTAATGCACAAGACTATAAAAAAAGAGTATAAAATACAGGTGACTTGGACTTAACAAAATACCAAACAAAGTACACGAGTATACGTTGAGATTTGGACCGTGTATTCGATTAGTTTTTAGGTATTTCTTGACACCCCTAGCACCTACTGGCGCCTTACTGGCCAGTACAGGCCACCGTAGCTTCCCCTACGTCATTAGAAAGGGAGAGGTGAGGAGGGTTATTCAGTTGGTTGCAATCTGCAACCTCACCACTAGATGCCACTAAATCTACACACATGCACCTTTAATATGTTTTTAATTACAAAAAATAATGTTTTACATAGATATAAAGGGTATATCTTGATTGTTGTGTTAAATCGATCATCTGTCTGAAAAAACAGAAGAAACAGAAATTAATGTGCAACTGTAACCAGGGTGAAGTGACATGTCTTAACTTTATGGAAACTTCACCAAATACTGATTACCATGAAGCCAGTATGTGTTTAATCTATGTTCAATGTACCTTTTGTAACCTGTTCAAAATCCAACGTTAATATGTGTATACTATACCTGTACTGTCGCTTTAAGAAAGTCCGTGTTTAGCGACGTCCATGCAGCGTCAAGCCTCAGTCTGCGCTAACCTAACTGAGTGGAGGTACGTTGTTGTATTTGTCGTCATATTAGCATAATAAATTGTTTTGTAGACAATGAAAATGTTTAATGTGCAACTTCATGTTTGAGTATTAAGTCTGTAAACACGCTACAGCGCTGTTACTTCAACTAATACTTTGTAAAGGCACTTTTTTCTGAGTTGCATTGTATACACGTGCGTCCGAGTGCTACAGGGTTTCCCCGTGTGTTTGGTTGTTAGGAGGGGAATGCGGACCTGTCGATGTTATATGTGACGGACATGTTTCTTTCGCTCGTACAGGTATGAATGTTTTATCTGTTTTATATGTAATGTCAATGAAGCGTTAATTTTTCTGTGATACATGTTACATACATGTTCATTACATGGTTATAGTAATTAGTAAACCCATTTGAAGAGTCTGCGCTAACCTAACTGAGTGGAGGAGGGGAATGCGGACCTGTCGATGTTATATGTGACGGACATGTTTTCTTTCGCCTCGTACAGGTTTAAACAAAAGGCAACACCTTGAGATGACAGGATCTCGCTCTTGAGCCAGCTGTAGCTCCTGGGCAGAGAACATGGGCAGGGCATCCCGACCACTAGAGAGTTGTAGGATATTTTGTGTCAAGTAGAGCGCCCTGGACTCTTCCGCGTCATTCCAGGCACAGTGGGCCTGACAAAGAGCTCTGACCTCGGCTGTGCCATACCCCGTCCTGGGTAGTGAATGGTTTTTCCAGTCTGGCGGTTTGAGACTGGTGCTGAGCCTGAAAACATCCTGCACAGAATCTTCTTCCACCTCATCGGCTTCCTGAGCCAGAGTGGAATATGGCTCCTTAAGCAGCCTCTGGCTGATGGTTTTCGCAAAGGGATCGCGACTCAAGGCATCTGCCACTACATTTTTCTTCCCAGGCAGGTGTTTGAGATCAAAGGTGTATGACGCCAGCTTAGACACCCAGCGGATCTCACATGCGTCCAGCTTCGGCTTCGTTAGAAGGTATGTAAGCGGATTATTATCAGTCCAAATGGTGAAGCTATGACCTTTCAGCCAGTGACTGAACTTTTCACATACACTCCACTTCAGGGCCATGAACTCCAGCCTGTGAGCTGGATATTTCCGCTGTGACGCACTGAGGGGTCTTGCTTGCGAAAGCAATCGGTCTGGCCTTGGATTCACCTCGGGGCACTTGGGAGAGCACGGCACCAAGTCCATCCAAAGACGCATCTGTTGACAAGATAAATGGCTCATCGAAGTCTGGATGAGCAAGCATGACACAGTCCAACAGCATTGCCTTCATGTGCTCAAAAGCACTCTCACATTCCTTTGTCCAATCTGCAGCAGTAAGCTTACGGTAAGCAGGTTGGGGCTTCCTACCATTAACTGACTTCCCCCGCCTCTTCTGCCCAGCTGTAAGTGCGAACAAGGGCTTTGCAGTGGAAGACAGGTTGGGGATAAAGTGTTGATAGTAGAACACCATGCCGAGGAATGATCTGAGTCTCCGAACAGAAGGCGTGCATCCATCGGCGTCCATCAGGTCTCGTACCTGCATGCTGTTGATTACTTCCACCTTGGCAGGATCGACTGACACACCCCCACCATCGATGATATGGCCAAGAAACCTGACTTGCTTCTGCAGGAGGTGGCACTTTTTAGGAGCCAGTTTCAGGTTGTTCTCCCGCAACCTCTGAAACACTGCTTTGAGTCTGGACAGAGCCTCTTCCTCCGTTGGGGCAAAGACAAGAAGATCATCAAGATAACACAGAAGCTTCGTGAAGTTCATGTCCCCAAAGATCCCAGTCATCACCCTCATGAAGGAAGCTGGGCTGTTACACAGACCTTGTGGCATGCGGTTGTATTCATGCAGCCCAAGAGGAGTCGTGAAAGCCGTGTACTTTCTTGTCGTCTTCATGCATTGGAATGTTGAAGAAGCCAGAGGTGAGGTCCATTGTGCTAAAGAAGCAGTTGCCACCAAGGGCAGCGAGACAGTCTGACTGGTGGGGCAGGGGATGTGCGTCCTTTATGGTTCTGACGTTTAACCACCTGAAGTCATTGCAAACCCTCAACCCACCATCCTTTTTCCACACCATCACCAAAGGAGATGCATATTCGCTTGTGGACTTTCTTATTATCCCTTTTTCCTCCATATCAGTGAGAGCCTGCCTCAACTTCTGATAGTGGGCTGGAGGGACTCTCCTGTATGGCAAGCGAAATGGGCGATCATCAGTGAGACGGATGCGGTGTGTGTATCCCTTGACCTCACCACAGTCAAGCGAGTGCTTGGAAAAGATATCCCGATAGTCAGTTATAAGTTGCTTGAGCTGGGACTTACAAGCTTCGCTAACCTGACATGAGGCTACATCGACGTCACTTAGCCCCAACTCTGACAGACTTTTACCGGTCTGGGATGTAAGACTAGCACTGGAAGGTGCATCATGCTGCCGTTTCCCTGTGTCGGGTTGCTCTTTCCCTGAAGCAGCTTGTGAGCCCTGGAAAACACCAAGATCCTCGACTGCTAAGCACGGGAACACATCAGCCAACTTGCAATTCCTCTTCAATGTGACCGCTTTGTCAGATGGGTTCACAACTGTCATTGGTACCCATCTATCACCCCAGAGAGGTGTGACAAGACGACCCACTAGGACACCTCGTGGCATGGCCTTGGAGTGGAGTGTATGTGAAAAGTTCAGTCACTGGCTGAAAGGTCATAGCTTCACCATTTGGACTGATAATAATCCGCTTACATACCTTCTAACGAAGCCGAAGCTGGACGCATGTGAGATCCGCTGGGTGTCTAAGCTGGCGTCATACACCTTTGATCTCAAACACCTACCTGGGAAGAAAAATGTAGTGGCAGATGCCTTGAGTCGCGATCCCTTTGCGAAAACCATCAGCCAGAGGCTGCTTAAGGAGCCATATTCCACTCTGGCTCAGGAAGCCGATGAGGTGGAAGAAGATTCTGTGCAGGATGTTTTTCAGGCTCAGCCACCAGTCCTCAAACCGCCAGACTGGAAAACCATTCACTACCCAGGACGGGGTATGGCACAGCCGAGGTCAGAGCTCTTTGTCAGGCCCACTGTGCCTGGAATGACGCGGCAGAGTCCAGGGCGCTCTACTTGACACAAAATATCCTACAACTCTCTAGTGGTCGGGATGCCCTGCCCATGTTCTCTGCCCAGGAGCTACAGCTGGCTCAAGAGCGAGATCCTGTCATCTCCAAGGTGTTGCCTTTTGTTTCTGCCAGGGGAAACGACCGTCTAGGCGAGGAAAGGACATGGTGCTGACTCAAAGGTCCTCAGACTGCTGAAGCAATGGGACAGGCTGGAAGTCCACGATGGAGTTCTGTATCGGGTCTCGAGGGATCCGGTTTCTAAGCAGCGTCGATCCCAATTTGTGTTGCCTCAGAGTCTGAAGGACAAAGCATTGTCCGGCATACATGATCTGGCAGGTCATCAGGGCCAGGACCGTACTCTTTCACTTGCCAGGCAGCGTTTCTATTGGCCTGATATGGAAAATGATGTGAGGGCACATGTAAGGTGCTGTCGGAGATGTGTGTTTGGGAAGTCACCGGAACCAGCTGCTCGTGCACCTCTGGAAAGCATCAAGAGCTCAACTCCTATGGAGTTAGTGTGTATTGATTTCTGGACTGCCGAAGGCAGCAAGCAGCGGTCTGTTGATGTTTTAGTGGTCACCGACCACTACACCAAACTCGCTCATGCCTTCCCTTGTGCCAATCAAACGGCAAAGCAAGTTGCAAGGAAGCTTTGGGATAATGTCTTCTGTGTTTATGGCTTCCCGGCGCGGATACATTCCGACCAGGGCGCCAATTTCGAGAGCAACCTTATTGCAGAGCTCCTCCGATTGGCTGGTGTTGCAAAGTCCCACACGACAGCTTACCATCCGATGGGCAATGGGGGGGACCGAGCGGTTCAACCGCACCTTGGGTAACATGCTTCGTGCCCTTCCCCTAAAGGAAAAACAGCAATGGCCACAACAAATCCAGACCCTCACGTTTGCGTATAATGCCACCGTCCACGAGACTACGGGTTACGCACCATTCTTTCTCATGTTTGGGCGTGTCCCTAGACTGCCGGTGGATGTCATGTTCAGGCAGGTTCTGGATGACCCTGGAGTTGCTGACTATGATACATACGCGAAATCCCTGCTTTCTTGTTTGAAAGGTGCTATGGAGATCGCTCAGAAACATACTTCCTCTGAGCAGCAGCACCAGACCCGGCAATACAACAAACGAGCCAAGGGCACTTTCCTGTCTGTGGGAGACCGTGTGTTGGTATCGAATAAAGGGGAACGAGGAAAGAGGAAGTTGGCCGACAAATGGGAGGATGGAGTGTACACAGTGGTTGGAGTGCATCCCAGTATCCACGTCTACAAAATACAGGACGCAGTGGGACACACAAGAGTTGTGCACAGGAATCTCTTACTGGAAGTGAACTTCTTACCTCTCCCTGGATTTGACCAAACCGAGTCTGCTCAGGCAACTGATCAGTCGTGGGCTGATGAGGAAGATTGCGTCTCTGATGGCGATGAAACGGCTTCAGTGTCTGGAGAATTGACTCAGGGTGGAAATGCCCAGGACGAGTCAGATTCCGGAGATGAAGAGAAGCTTTCAATCTCCTCACCTGACGACTCACCGGAGTCCGAGTTGGCTATTGCAGAAGAGCATACACAGCCTGGTTCAGCACTCGGTCCTGCTGCTGTTATTGATGATTGTCCACCCATCTTAGTCGCTCCGCACAGGGTCGCACCGCCATCTCAGCATGTTGACACCTCAGGTCGTACTGACTCTCATGCACACACTGAGGGTGATGGCCCTGTTGGAACACGTTCTGGAAGATTGGTGAAATCAGTGAACAGACTGATAGAATCTATGGTTCAGAGACCTTTTTTTGAAAGGTCCAAACTTTTTGTTTGACGGCCGTTCTCAGCTGTTTTAATAGTTGAGCTTGTCTAAGCGTTGAAAGTGCTTATGTGATACGTTTTCTTTGGGGCGACTTTTGTTTTTTTGTGAACATGCTACTGTCTATGGACTGAGTATTTTGGGCCAAATGTTGTGTGGCGTACAAGGCGTCACATTACACTAAGGGAAATCTAGAGATTTGATCTACCTCTTTCTTTTCTGAACCTTGTATTAGGGTAACTTTCAAGTTGACTATGTGGACTAGGTCCATCTTTCATTTGTGCCAGGTTGTGTCAGTCATAGATTTTTTTTTTGTTTTTTTTGGTAAGCCTCGGAAGGCGTCCTTTCATCAGGATGTTGGTGAATTTCAGGAGGGGTGTATGTAACCAGGGTGAAGTGACATGTCTTAACTTTATTGAAACTTCACCAAATACTGATTACCATGAAGCCAGTATGTGTTTAATCTATGTTCAATGTACCTTTTGTAACCTGTTCAAAATCCAACGTTAATATGTGTATACTATACCTGTACTGTCGCTTTAAGAAAAGTCCGTGTTTAGCGACGTCCATGCAGCGTCAAGCTCAGTCTGCGCTAACCTAACTGAGTGGAGGTACGTTGTTGTATTTGTCGTCATATTAGCATAATAAATTGTTTTGTAGACAATGAAAATGTTTAATGTGCAACTTCATGTTTGAGTATTAAGTCTGTAAACACGCTACAGCGCTGTTACTTCAACTAATACTTTGTAAAGGCACTTTTTCTGAGTTGCATTGTATACACGTGCGTCCGAGTGCTACAGGGTTTCCCCGTGTGTTTGGTTGTTAGGAGGGGAATGCGGACCTGTCGATGTTATATGTGACGGACATGTTTCTTTTCGCTCGTACAGGTATGAATGTTTTATCTGTTTTATATGTAATGTCAATGAAGCGTTAATTTTTCTGTGATACATGTTACATACATGTTCATTACATGGTATATGTAATTAGTAAACCCATTTGAAGAGTCTGCGCTAACCTAACTGAGTGGAGGAGGGGAATGCGGACCTGTCGATGTTATATGTGACGGACATGTTTCTTTTCACTCGTACAGGTTTAAATAAATGTCCACAGCCAGCCTCCATGGTGGTCCAGCAGTCCTTCTTCCACACATCCAGCGCATTCACCCAGAACACAACGCAGACCACTATATAAGCTAACGGATGTGCGCCCATCCAATATAAGAACAGTAGCAGTGCGGGCACACCCGTTACACAACCATAATGTCATGTATATCCTATTTTTGAACCATTATAAATGTGTTTTTTCCCCACAACACACACACACACACAATAAAAAAAGATGTGAAAAAAACAAGCGTTTTCTTTGTATTTCACAGCGCTGACCTTATCCATATTTAATTCTTGGGACCTTTCCCTCCAAGTCCAAACACATAAGAGTCCATCTCCTGCCTGGCATCATGACACAGCCAAATGGAGCCACGTTGACCCCATGGTGACCTTGGGTCCGGGGGGGACGGACGGACGGGGGGAGGATGAGAGCAGAGAGTATACGGAGGGAGGAGAAGGAGAGGAGAATATACGAGGTCCGATCCAGGTTCTGATTCCAGGTCCCAGGAGAACCTCTCTCTTTCCTTAATTCCAGTTGGAAGAGGAAAAGAGGAAGATGGAGGGAGAGAGGAAGATGGGAGGGAGGACGGGGGGCGTAGCTGGGGGCATGCAAATGCACAAACACATGTTCAGACATGTGCAGTCACCATGAATGAGAGATGAGAGAGCTTTGTGCGGGGAGGAAGAGACAGACAGCTAGTGTGACATGAATCAAACTCCCTACTGCACCAGACCTCCGTGGATATTCTCCTGTTAGGTTGTTAGGTTTATACCACCAAATACAACATGACTGTACTGTACCTAAAAAAAACAATACCAAATAAAATGTGTTTGTTGAAAATATACTTGACTGTAGTTGGCTGGTCTTCCTGGGGCCCAGACATCCAAACGTAAAGAACATAACAGAGCTGTAAAAGCAACCAGTGAACACAATGATATTCAAGGAAATGGACAAAAATAGAAATAGAAAAAAATAGCGTGAATAAATATATAAATAATATGCATACAATAAATGTATGTGGAAAGGGGAAAAAAAGAAGATGATATAACATGAAGCTAAGACAAGGCAAGGAAGACAACAAGGAGCTGGGAAATTAGACAGGGAGCTGGGGGACGCAGGCTGCTGTGTCAAGGTGGGGAGGGATAGACAGGGCTGGGGGCAGGGATTGACGGGAGCAGGGATAGACGGGACTGGGGAGCAGGATGGGGAGCAGGGCTGGGGAGCAGGGATAGACGGGGCTGGGCAGCAGGGATAGATGGGGCTGGGGAGGGTACACAGGGAAAGCTGAATCACCATGGGAGGAGCTGGAGCAGTCAGGGTTCAGCTGCTTGGAGCCAGACTGTGGCATTTACGCTACTGACAAGATGATATTGTGCAGGTGCACGGGTGCGTGTGTATGTGTATTTGCATGTGTTCATCCTAGCATGTGTGTGAGTGTTTGTGTGTGTGCATGTATTCAGGCTAGGGTGTGCATGCAAGTGTGTGTGTATATGTGTGTGTGTGTGTGTGTGTGTGTGTGTGTGTGTGTGTGTGTGTGTGTGTGCGTGCGTGCGTGCGTGCGTGCGTGCGTGCGTGCGTGCGTGCGTGCGTGCGTGCGTGCGTGTGCTATCAGACACCATTGCGGACCGGTTTCTGGAATGAAAATCAATGAGAGGAAAATAACATTCGAGAACAACAAACAACAAAAACACAACAACAACACAGTGGCAAGAATACATCCATAAATGATCAGGAGAACATGGAAAACAGCTTCTCTGGGTATTGGAAACTGATGGGTGGTACTGATGAGGGTGGATGATACTGATGGGATTGGTGAGTGAGTGAGTTAGTGAGTAAGTGAGTGAGTGAGTGAGCTAATTTGTCAAGTCCACAGATACTGTGGGAACTGAAAGTTTATTTTCAGGATAAAACCCCTTGTACCATCTCATTTTCGAGGGGTCCTGACAAAAAAATATACACAACGAGATACAACACAATATGCAAGAAATAGCAGACATGGTTACAATTACAATTAGACTAATTATACAAAAACAAACACACACGCAACATGCATACACCAAGAAAAACTAGACACACACACACCCGTGTTATAACAGTAAATAGTGACATTTAACAGGAGCAGTCTGTTGTGAGGTGAGTGATAAGAGATAAATTAACCTAAATACTTAAGAGAAATTGGTAGGTTGTTCCAGTCTCTAGGAGCCTTATAATTAAACATTTTTTTCCTAATTCAAGTGACATTTTTGGGACATGAAAAGGGAGATGATTATTATGTTTTAGACAATAATTTGAATTAGAATTGTGTGGGATAAGTAGATATAAATAGAAAGGATAATTGAAATGAATACATTTGAAAAGAAACCAGGGCAGCTGTCGTCTATTTTCAGGATATTTGTATGCAGAGTTTAAAAATGACCACAATTACTTGTCTGTTTCACAACATGCATTTTTAATGGATAGAGGTTTTTCCAGGCCTTAATTAACCCAAGAGGAGACCCCTGGCTGCTTGTACTCACTGACTGTTCACCAGACTGTCAGTGTACATTGCAATATGGGGAAGTATGCATTATGCATAATAAGTATCAGGGAGATTTACTACAGTAGCCAGTAGCAGATAGATTCTACGATTTCGGCTAATGCAGTGTACTGTAGTTTTGGATCTTAAAAAACAAACTGGAAGAGTGAATGTGAGGAACATAGTAAGGATTTTCAAAATGGTGGCGCTTCCAATGGAAGAATTCTAGATCAATTACTTGTTCATTATGTTTATGTCACACCTGTCGTCCCCAGATGAGGACAGAACAAACACATTGGCCGTGTTCCGATAGCCGTACTACCCGTACTTAGTATACTTAGTTTGAGTACGTTACGTACTCAAACTAAGTATACTAAGTACGTAGGGTGTTCCGATTATGATCGCGGCGAAAAGAAGTGTACTTGAAAGGACCCGTATGTGTACTCAAAACGGCCAAAATGCTGAGTGTGCTACGGGGTACACTTTGCGTACTCAACCATAGACATATATACATAGACGCCTCATGACGTGCTGGAACGTAACCCAGCGTCGCCGCCATATTGGTAGGGAGTCCTCACTCTAGTCTAGCATAGGCGTTAACGGGAGAGCAAGCTATGCCAGTATGTTGTGCAGCTTACGGCGCAGTATTGACACCAGATCGCGTGGGATTACCTTTCACAAGTAAGATTGAACAATAATTCTTATTATTTAAAAAAAATAAAAATAAAAAATAAATTCGTCCTGTATCATAAATAAATCTCTGCCATTTGTAACAAACCAAACCGTGTGAAAATCCGGTAAAAATTCGGGGAGTTATGCTTATTATTGTAGTTGGGGATACGCCTTCCTCCATAGAAATGAATGCACTGGGGACGCACTGGGGCCCCTTCCAAGATGGCGGCCGCGCTGCTACGTCAGCTCTAACGGGCAGCGTCAGTCTATGAGGCGTCTATGTATATATGTCTATGTACTCAACGGCAGCCATCTTAGCTACGTAGCGGAAGAGGCGGAGCCAGGCTGAGCCGCGCTCAGAGAATGTCTATAATGAATTCAAGTACTAACGGCTGCGGCCTGCGGGAAGGCGGAGCATGACGTCAAGCCCCGCCTAGAAAGGTCCAGCCACGCCCACATCCGGATTGGGAGGTCCAGCCCCGCCCACCTCCAGTACCTTTTTTTTAAATCGTGCTTCATTTAGGACGAATCTTGCTGCATTTAAGAGACCTGCGAACTGTTTATTTTTAACGTACATAAATGTTGTCATCTATAAAACGAAATTAAAAATCTATAATTAGATCAGCCAAAAAAAGACAAATGCGTTTATATTGTGTAATATACATAGCAGGCATATGTCATTATTTGCCTCCACTTGGATAGTTGTGCATCCTCGTGGTATGAATTGGGAACACTGGGCGAGCTGAATTTAACTTTTTGAAACATGTCTCCCACAGCATTTAAAGGCCCACTGCATTATCTATCATTTAATACATCTGTTCGTATTAGGCAATTATAAGGCAAATCAATAAACACGAGGCCTTTATAGCAGTGGGCCCTATAGGACTTTATAGCAGCGGCCTATTTGATGTATATGATTTTTGGTATTCAGAAATATCGCAATGGTGCACTTCAACAAAAGAATATCTTTCAGGTGAATCTCCATCAAGAAGTTGTATTTTATACTGTGAATATATGGTTAACAAATGTTGTTCATAACTTAAAGCCAATGGAGGCTATATATATGTTACCACAATCTGTATGAGGTCGTTATGGAAATGAAGGACACATATAATAATTATAACCCTCAGTGTCCCCTGTGTTCAATACTATCACTACTCCTATAATGACGTCATGGGAGAGAACTTCCACTCAGCCTTTGAGAGGGCAAACCCTGAGGAACACCTATTTAGTGGGGAGTTTATCTGATTTAAGATACTAAAATGCATCTTATCCATTAAAATATATGTTATTGTAGCACAACAGGGACTACAAGAGACTTTTTTATTTTTTTACTAACATAGGGTAAGAAAAAGTCTTCAGCTGCCGTCATAACCTTCAGCTCTTCAGCATGACAAACGTGGGAGACACCAGAACGGTTTAAGAAGTCATTTATTGAATGGACGGTCGGTGTGCACGTGACCCCGTGACCCCATGACCCGTTCACTTCCGGACGACACTGACGCGTCTTGGAGTCGCTGTGGAGTGACAACGTGGACAGCAACCGGTGTCCGCCAGAGGGACATCTGATGGGTGGCGCTGCTGAGACAATGATATCAGAAGACAAAGATCATTAGATGTTAATTCATAGATCATTAGATGTTAATTCATAGATCATTAGATGTTAATTCATAGATCATTAGATGTTAATTCATAGATCATTAGATGTTAATTCATAGATCATTAGATGTTAATTCATAGATCATTAGATGTTAATTCATGCACACAATAAGTTAATTCTATCGACATTTTTGTTAGCAATACTAAATGGCTATAGCATAACGTACCACACGTAGCTTATGTAGCAACTGTGCTAATTAAGCTTTAAAACAAACGTTCATATGGAGTCGATAGGAATCACTGCAGCCCATTGTAACATCACAGTTAGTGTTAATCCTCTTAACAGTTTGTTTGTTACCGTTACTGTGGTCACACCAAACGCGAAGCAAACACAACAAGCCAGTAAACACAACAAACCAGTAAACACAACAAGCCAGTAAACACAACAAGCCAGTAAACACACCAAGCCAGCAAACACAACAAGCCAGTAAACACAACAAGCCAGTAAACACAACAAGCCAGCAAACACAACAAGCCAGTAAACACAACAAGCCAGTAAACACAACAAGCCAGTAAACACAACAAGCCAGTAAACAACAAGCCAGTAAACAACAAGCCAGTAAACACAACAAGCCAGTAAACAACAAGCCAGCAAACACAACAAGCCAGTAAACACAACAAGCCAGTAAACAACAAGCCAGTAAACAACACGCCAGTATGCGGGTCAGTCTGCTCCCTTGGTCCATAGTGAAGCACAACAGACGGCTGTAATTAAGTAACCTAACAGACATATTTTAATTTATATTTAATATTTATCATATTTACTTTTTTTTAATTTTTTTTATTTTTTTAATGACATATTTTAATTTGGTTCGGTGAACGCAGCTTTGACGTCACAGCTCGGTTAACAGTGACGTTAATTAACGATAACCCGACGTTTCTTGCGGTGTAACACAGTTATCTAGAAGCACCTGTTGAGTAACATTAACATTAACAACAAAAGGGAAATAGGCAGACACATTGTTAAATTAAATTGCATTAATTAATTATTAAATGTTTTAACCACTAACGCTAACCTACCGTTTAACTTCATAACAACAATAAACTCTTCACTACATGTGAATGAGGCGTACTGACCGACATGACGGACTCAGTCTTCCTTCTTCTCAACCGGAAAAGGTATGCGCAGTATGATTGTGGGCGTGGCCGGACCTTTCTGGGCGGGGCTTGACGTCATGCTCCGCCTTCCCGCAGGCCGCAGCCGTTACCCTCTCAATGAATTCACCTGTTTGGCGGGTGACGCGCCGCGCAGCTGATGTCATTTCCGTTAAGTGCGCCACAGAGTACTGCATTTGGAACAGCACTAACATCTGAAGCTCTGCGTACCTATAGGGGTTATGCGCAACATACTTTCGCATTCTGCTAAACAGGTCTCACTATATCCGGTTCAGGTCCGCTGTACCGCTCACATTATTTGATTTATTAATCCGCACTTCCAGACCGTCACCGGGGCTTCAGAGTAATGTGTCCGAGGAGAGTAGCCCTCTCCCGGACACACACGCTAGCTTTTACCGCTGTTTTTTTTAAATTGTATTTATTAATCCGCACTTCCAGACCGTCACCGGGGCTTCAGAGTAATGTGTCCGAGGAGAGGAGCCCTCTCCCGGACACACTCGCTAGCTTTTACCGCTGTTTTTTTTTTTTTTTTTTTTAATCCATCTTTTCTTCTCACTAACATTCAGATGTTAAAATCAAATAAAACACCAACAGTAAAAAGGGCTAACTAGGCCAAGTCAATAGCTGTCGCCGTCAGTTCCTACCGCTGCTACCGGCTTTAACGACAAGCGGAAGTCAGGAGACCAGTTTTCCGGTTTGGTCACGTGATGCTCGGCATAAAGCCCATTGAGTACGGATAGTGTACTATGTTGAAGTGTACTCACGGAAGTTAGTGTACTCACAGATATCGGAACATGGCCCTTGTCTAATGATCCTCACTCAGTGAAGTAGGTGATGGAGATGGTCTCTTTCTTGACCTTTTGTTTATTTCAGCTATGGCTCCTAGTCTTGCCTTTACAACCCAGTCTCACGTCAAAACGTGTAGCTACGTTGGTCCACAGCGCAAAACGTAGTAATTTCACAATAACGGCTCTAAAATTGTGACATGGCTACATTTTTTTAGCCTATTCTTTTCTATTGGCCTGCGTCCACGTCACGTGACTGTCAAGCTTCGGTATGACAAAGCAAAACAAAATGGCTGATATTCCTTCTATTCTCAGTGGAAAATGCAATATTTTAAGATAGTTTTGGCATTAAAATGCGTTTTGAGAACATAGTGATGTATAGTGAGAAATGAGCATTTTATTTTCATAATCTTTGTTCAGTGAATGTATATGATGTTTAGATTGTTAGTTATTACGAATTCTTCCTGCCCGATCGGTACTGCACATGTGCAACTCTCAAGAATGAAAAAGAAGTGAGATGGCTCACAGAATAGACGCCATGACACCGTAGCCAAATGCTCCCTCCTTTCAGAAGCGGACTGTTATGGCCACCGATTTTGTTGACTTGCTCCGACACGGTATCACGCTTTTTGGTGCTCATTGTCACAAAAACTGAATCGTGTCCCGGAGCACGATTCAATAGATTAATTTTCGTGGGTTGTCCATTGTGTGCACTTCATTTTTTTGTCCACTTGGTTGAGCAGATTATTCGGTCACTTCCTGTTGGGCTAGATCCTCCAAATTTTTCTTTTATCGATGACCTCTGAACTACCCATTTGAATCACTTCTGGTTGGGCTTAAGCCACCAGGGGCCGTATTCACAAAGGATCTTAGCGCTAAAAGTAGCTCCTAACTGGCGAATTTAGGAGAAACTCCTAAAAATAATGGGCGTGTCAGTCTTAAATTTAGGACTCCTAATTTTTTTCACTAAGAGCAATTCACAAAGGATCTTAGGCCTAAAAGTAGCACCTAAGTCTAGGAGAGCTTAAAAGTCCTCGAGAGGACTCCTAACTCACTAAGACCTATTCACAAAGAATCGGAAAATGGCTGCGAGACGAAATGTTTTGGAGACAATGGAAGACTGTGAATTGATCAAGAGATATAGGCTAAATCGTGAGGGTATAAAACTTGTTGTGGAATTAGTGCGGGATGCAATAACATCCCCGACTAACAGGAATAACTCGATTAGGAAATAAAATGTTTGGCAACACTACGATATTTAGCAACAGGGAAAATGCAAGTTTGCAATGCAGACGATTTAGGAATATCGCAACCATCAGTCAGCCATAAACCGAACCATCAACGCGCTCTGTAGACCACATATCAATTCAATTAAATTCAAACTTTATTAGGGACACATCTCATGAAAGGTCCATAACACCAACACAACACAATAATAATAAAATAATAAAAATAGAATAAAAAATACACACACACACACACACACACACACATATATATATATATATATATATATATATATATATATATATATATATATATATATATAAATGTAGCCTACATATAGGTAAATATACACACACACACACACAATTCCACAATGATCATATATTTACATACAGGCTAGAAGAGCTGACAGAGCTCAGTTCAAAGTTGGTTAAGGCTGAAATAATACCATTAATATCATCCAACAGTTTATCCGGTTTCCTTTGGACAATCAACAACTACACATGATCAAAGCCAACTTCATGGCAATTGCAGGTATGGCCGGTGTGGTCGGTGCTGTTGACGGGACGCACATACAAATAATTGCGCCATCAAAAGATGAGGACGTGTTCGTCAATAGAAAGAAAGTAGCCTACATTCCATCAACACGCAGATTGCTTTTGATGCAACTTTTAACATTCTTGATGTTGCGAAGTGGCCTGCAGGGTCTACCCGTGATCCGCGTATTTTAATGGGGAGCGGTCTGAGGCGTGAGGCACCGTGTACCAGTTGGGTGTCTTGCTGGGTGACAGTGGCTGTCCCTGCAAGACGTCTTGACACCCTATCTCAGTCCACAACCGGGAGCACAGTTAAAGTATAACATGCAAGTGATTACGCAGATTACGATTAGTCCTATGCGTAAAAAACATCGTATTAGCTCTTTGTCGCCTTTTATTTGTTGAATCCATATTTATTATTGTTTGCTGTGTTCCTCCATATGTTAGGGCACACAAAAATACACGAAATCTTGTGGAGAGAGGATGTGATCACAGTGATCACTGTATGCGCCATTCTCCACAACCGGTATGGGCTTTTATTAAAAGTGTTGAATAGTGGAGATATGCTCATTGAATAATAGTTTGCAGGGTGCTTTTAATTGCCTCCTTGAATTAATGCAATTTACGTATTTTTATTGTTTTTATTGTTTATCTCTCTCTCTTTAACGTGCATAGGCTACAACGTCATTATCGTGGTCTGCACAAACTTGTCATCATGCGTGTATTCTGCTAACTGCACTGTCCATAACTATTTGATAGGGATGTCTAGCCGAGGCTACTTCCTTGTTCTTCGGTGATTTAGTGGGCTCGTTTTCACAGAGACCGCCTGCTCTGAACAACCAATCACCGTACTGACCGCTTCCAAACTCGTGCACGAGAATCGACGTAATCCATAGCAACGGCGCGTCACTCTTAGTTCACTCTTAGTGATTTATCCTTAGTATGAGTAGGTCTCAGCGGCTTTGTGAATAACTTTTAAGAAAAAACTCCTACGTAAAATGTTTTAGCGCGAGTTAGGAGCACTCCTAGCGGTAAGATACAATGCTTTGTGAATACGGCCCCAGGATTCTGCTTTGGTAATCCAATACTCCCTTGAAGCCAGATTAAAGGCTGGATTTGGGTATTTCAGTCAGTGGATCAACTTGATACCAAAATTTCAGGATCATTTGGATCCCACCTCAGAGGTGGATTTCACTTAGATTGATTCAATTCTCAGCTCCACTTCTCCTAGATATTGTTACTCAAGATGTTCACTACACTTAATCTAAAGTGTTAGTGTTTTACTTTTAACAAATAATAATAGATATTAAAATATATATATTAAAAAATAATAAAGCAGCCTAATTGTAAGAAATGTAAAGCATAGTAAAATATTTGACCTCACTTTCTATTCTCAAATTCTAGTTTCAAACGTTGTAACTTGCATGTACCAAAACATCAGAGAAAGACAACAGGAATGCAGGCTCTAAACAAACTTTAATTCCAACAAAACAAAGACATTTCAAATAATGTGGCCACTAACTAAAACAGGATCTAACCCAGCTCAGAGGTCAGAAGTGAGCTGTTTTTCAGTTCTGTTTCTTTGCGTCAGCTTTATTTGTTCATGGCCAGTTCAATTTGTTTTGACTGCCCTCTCGGTCTCCATTTTGAGGAGCTTTTGATAAGCATCCTCATCACCGGCATTACTCTTCCGTCTTCGACGCTCTGGCTCTGGCCCACAAACCTCTTGTGGTGGATCGGGTGGAGCAATGCTGGTGCTGGTTGAAGGTTCACCCTCTGGAGCCTCCACAGGTGTGAGGAACACACATTCAGACAAGAGGTTGAGTGGCTCATCAGCTAGCTCCCCAACACTGGCTAAACTAAGAGATGTGTGCACTTGCATTTTTTCAGTGTCACAGTTTATATCATGCTGCACATTGAAGCACTTTCCCACCATTTTCAAGGTATATTTTCATGCTTCTGATTAAATGAAGACAAATTTGACTTCAGTCAGAAGCTTAAAAATGCACTTTTAAAATGTTTGGAAATAGCTTGAATGTGATTTTAAAACATGCAGCAATGTATTTAAGTGTTTGTGTACAAACTGATTATTTTACTTCATCAAATCAGATGTTATTTTGCTATAAATTACCATAATTATGTTTAGTGAGAGCCTTCTATATAAGGGAGACAAATTAGGATGAAAAACTGTTTAGTTGTGTCACTGACCAAGCTATATACCATGAAAGTAATGCAATTACAGTTTCAAGCACTTTATTCAGAATCCAATAACTTGAAAACCTTGAATGTATCAATATACAATTAAAGCGTTTCCAAGGATGGCTGTGAGTGGACTCTGAAAGTAGAAGAAAGAGATTCAGGTGTATGAGTATATCTTTGTTTATGTACACAAACGCATGATATCATCCCCAGCATTACTATAGCATCCTGACACTTCTGAATGAACTGTATAGTTAATACTTATACCGTGTAACGTTTCCAAAGTACTGCAGCAGTCTGTACACATGTAGCCTATTTTCCTAAGTCTGCTGTGTTGCCAATGACGTAACGCTAATAAACTCTGAACAGGTTGGCGTTAGTTTAAAAAGTTACGGTATGATGTACGTCCAATTAATTCCCTTTTAAGTTAAACCATAGACCGCAAAATTCATCAACAAAGCCGCTTCCTCGCTATCCCGCTAGCTGCTTAACACACAAGTCAATGGAGCCAAGTTAGCTCCCGTTAGCGCGGCCGCGGCTCAATTAAGGATCGCTGCGGCCTGGTTTTAATTAGGGGACGATTCAAGAAGTTGGCTTGCATGACATGTTGGTTGGAATTCGTATGGTCTTAAAACCGCTACACATTATACAACGGTAAACTTACATTTTTGACGTGGATGTCGCGTTTCCAGCTGCTCCTTTCGTGAGGTAGTCCGCCATGTTTCGATCCGGAGGCGACGTCACGAGATTTGGAAATCCGTCTCTGCCCAGATTGGGATCGCGGTGATCCACCCTGCCGGTGTTTCGAAATACTCGGATAAAGTCAGCAGGATCACCTTGATCCAGGTCTGAGAAAAGGAGGATTTCATTATCCGGATTATCCTGATCCGGATTACAAGTTTTGAAATACTGGGCCCTGATGACCTCTGAACTACCCATTTGAATCACTTCCAGTTGGGCCAGAGCCACCAGATTGATAATCATATATGTCATTTAGGCCCTCTTTCATATAAAAGACACCACAGGTCTCTTTCTTATTCTTTTTTTTAAAAAAATTTTTAATGGGACCTTTCGGTCTTTATTTGTCATTCCCATGTTCGGGAATGGGAACGAAATTTGTTCTCTGCATTTGACCCATCCTACTGTACGTAGGAGCAGTGGGCTGCTATGATCAGCGCCCGGGGAGCAAGTTGGGGTTCAGGGATCAGTGTCTTGCTCAAGGACACTTCGACACGCAGACAGTTTTGGAAGCGGGGATCAATTCCCCAAATCATTATAGGCCCCTATTCATGGTTTATTCTAGTAAGGGGTGTGGCTAGGGCCCCTTTTGACTTTAGGACCCCAAACGTAAGAACCTGGTCCCCACCCCACATGTGTTTACACACCTAAAAAGCACAAGTTTCTATCTCCATCCCACCGGAAATGGGGAACTTGAAACCTCCTGCCATTTTACTCCCATTGACTCATGTTGCAGGTCACAACCCTTTTCGTGACCTTTCGAGATGGCGAGAGATGCCAAAATGTATACACACGTCCCCCTTCGTCCCAGGAACGACATATCCGAGAGTCAGACTTTTAAACCTCACAGAAAAAAAGTAAGCCCGTATGGGCCAGTTTGTTGTCAGAGCTTCTCAGAACTGTAACCAGCGAGTCCTTTTTGCTCAGAATGTGGTTGCAAAAGCCAGGCCGATTTGGAGATAGGAAGGTCTCACTGCCCCGAGACTTGACACCCTTATTAGAGAGCCCGACTGGGACCCCCACGCTGAATATTGTCCCTCTGTGACCCCAGGGGGGCGATCCACGCCCCGTTATTACAAGGCATACTTTTGATCCAATGGCAATGGGAGGTGTTAGGATGGCCCCCCGCACGGCCGCGGGGGGGCCATCCTAACACGTTGAGAGACTTGAGAGTTTCAACGAGCAATCCCAAGGCACCCCCTGGTTGACTGGTCCAGAGGCCAAGTTCCTATCTTTTTCCTACAAATGTATATGAATTTATAGCAACAACATTTATCTCCAATGCGTTTCAATGAAGCATTTGATGATGCTTTGTAAGTCACTTCCAGTTGGGCTAGAGCCACCAAATTCATATTCTTATATGTCCTTTAGGCCCTCTTTCATATAAAAGAGACCCTGGGTCTCTATCTTATTCCCAAGTCATTCTCCACAATTTTTTTGGCTAGAGCCACCAGATTGATCATCTTATATGTGACATATAAGATGATCAATCTGGTGGCTCTAGCCCAACAGGAAGTGACTCAAATGGGTCGTGCAGAGGTCATGATAGAAAAAAACACACCATTAATAGGGGCCTAGAATGACTTTGGAATAAGATTGTAGTGATGTTCATTGAGGAAGAAGGCCGCCGACTCAGGAACGCTTTTAACTCACTTTATTTGTTTAGCTTTAGTTATATTTATCTATGAAGCAAATGGAGAGGAATTGTAAAATTCACGCGCGTGGAGCTCCCCCTTAGCTGGATATCTTAACAGCTGCCTGGGGTTTCTGTCCTTCCCCCGCATGTGTTGTTTGGTAGTATCTGGGCAGGCGTGGCCTCTATGACGCATACTATGCTCTGATTGGCTAGTGTTGAACGCCCGCCCCCAGTGTATTATGTGTGCCGCCATCTGGTGACCAGGTGCGGTTAATACAACTTATATTCTTTCTGTTCCCTTGTGGCTATGTGAGGATATTACAGCCTGTTGATACATATACTATTATTTATTCTTAACAGTCCCCCCTTGGTCATCACTGATGACCACACTGCCAACTACTAGTGCAATGTATCATATAAGGTCTAAAAATGGTGAGTATAAATTCAAGCGAAAAGAAAAAACCCCACGGATTGGTTACCGTGGGTCAACATCAACATCACCAACCGACTTAGTTCGGGAAAACCCCCCACTATACAGGAGGAAAACCTGTCGCATCTCTAAAGTGGACGGCATTCACCTTGGTGTGTCTCAAAGAATACATGGGCCGTAGCCAACAAACAGTAGACAAATTATCATCACATCATACAATCAATATGTCATACCGTCATCACAGTATCTTGAGGACACAAAGGCACAGTAATTTCATCATAAGAAATCCCTTCAAATACTTATATGCATGAATAACCAAAATCAAATACCTCCAGGTATAAGGAACAGTAAACCTATATAGAACTTAAGAAACGCCCTGTAGACATGCATGCAATGGCTCAGGTGGTTTCCATGCACGCAGGGTTCTCAAACATCATCACAGTGTTATCACCCGTTTCCGTAGCCGACCTCAGGTCGGACAGTTCATGAATTCAATGTCCATCTTGCCATCCATAGGCAAGGCTCACACGACAAGGTTACTTGCATGAACCCATGTGTGCCTCGCCTGTGGACTCACTCATCAACTCGGCCTTATTAGTAGTCAGAACATATGCCAGTAGCATCATAGAAATTCATCAGTCTCATTATTACAGCAACCATAGGAGAACAGCATAACACATTCCGAACTTAAAATGCATTGTAATGATAACCATGACCCATACTGTGCATTTAATAATTCAACATTCTAGTAAATCAGGTGCAATGTCCTCCTAGACACAGGTGCCGAACTCCAGGAAATCAGGTACCACTCTATGTACCCCAGCCTGATCAGGTCGGGGCGCTCCACTGTCCCCTGAACACTCTCGGGTACACCTGGTCACCTTTCTCCACCCTGGTTGGTGGTTCGTCCTTTGGCTCTGAAACTCTGTTTCTCAGAAATGTCAGTTTCTTGAATGTCCCGTTCACTCTTTCCACCATTCCTTGTGACTGAGAATGAAACCTAACCGCTGTTTTTGGTGGGTAACCACCTGGCGTTGACGCTGTATTTTTGACACAGCGGTGGAAAAAGCTAACAAGATATTAAACACAGCATATCAGCATTAGGCGTTGGCGTTTGCAAGGTAATTCCCAATTTTCTATGTCAATAAACTATCTAGCTTGTGCATTAGATCCTTTCCCAACAGATTGCTGAAGTATTTCCCAATGATTACTTTAACCAGGTCATTGCAAATGTTCAAAGAACATAACTTAAGCAAATTCGACAATTAAACAAATAAAACAAAAAAACAAAAAAATCTAAATGAGAAAATATTCCCCCCTTGAAAATACACTCCATATTCCCCCCTCGTGACTTTGAAGAAGTCACGCAAAACTAACACAAAAGCCGTTTCTCAATACCAAGTACGCCAAGTTCGGACTTGCGTACTTAGTAGTTCGGACTTGGTAAGTTCGACTCGGGAGTACAAACTGCCGAGGATGGGAGGACGCAGTACGGTCATTCTGCAATTGGAACAGCAGCGGACTTGATGACATCACCATCTCAGCTCGTCTTGACTGTACATCTACTCCGGTTATATTAACTGTAATGTATATTTACAATAAAACGAAATATGATATAAAATACAACCCTGCCTCTTTTCATTTTAAAAATATTAATATGTATAAATATTTGTATTGTTCTGTAGCCTGCCCTACATATAAAAAGCTAGTGGCGGGAAAAATGATGTTTAGTGGCGGGAGAAATGATGTTGTCGGAGAATTAATGAAAGAAAGACAGATCATCATCAAACATTAGACAATAGTTCGAAAGAAAATGGATCAGACCCTGATTGCCGTTGTCGCCGGTACGCTTTATAAAGAAGCTGAAGAGGAGGCTGCTCAGCTTAGGAGACGAATCCGTCAAAGAAGAGCCAGGATGCGGTCGAGGATGGAGAGGAGACGCGCCTGTATAGCATGTCTCTCTAGTTTTGTACGTACAATGCTTTTTTGTTAACCAGTCTACCCATTTATATGTAGATTTGAGTTTACTTGGTACACCTAGATTAAAAACTAACGCAGTTTAATAGTTTAGTCTTTATTTTATGTTTTAGGGGTTTTGATTTATTTTTTTGTTTGTGGTACTGTTGAACTACTGGGTTATACTGAGAGGTATTTCTGATATCCTCATTCATATGGGATGGACAAATACCTCCAGGGGCGGACTGGGAACAAAAATCGGCCCTGTCAATTTTGTCCTGGACCGGCCTTGGAGTTGCGCGATTGTTGACCGGGGGGGGGGGGGGTGCTGCGCGATTGTTGACGGGGGGGGGGGGGGGGGGGGGAGGGGGTGCTGCGCGATTGTTGACGGGGTTCTTCAAAAAAAAAAAAAAAAAAAAGGGCCGACGGCCGACGGCCGTAGACCCACACGGCCGTTCTGGACTTTTCCAGAACTCACAGATGGCCAGTCCGCCCCTGAATACCTCTCAGAAACAGATGAACTAAACATTATCACCTTGCTGAGGTTAACATTTATTGCAGAGCTGTTGTATTACATTACACTACATTAGCGTTATTAGGTCTACCTAATAAACGAGTACAGGGGAGGTTTGATACTTTCAATAGATTAATAATGTTGAAATGGCTTATCCTACATTCCACATACATACCTGCAGTTTGTCTTCTTGGTACTCAAACATCAAGAGGTTGATATTCAGTCTGACAGGCCTTGTACAGTTAGGTGCACGAACATCACTATACATGAATGCAAGAAGTACCTGTACCTCATCTGTGTCATGTACATCATTAGCCATTAACCATGATTTTAACACAAACAGGACATTTCATGTCTATGATACAGTAGTCATGTAGACTACACTCTTTGACTCAGAACCTGGGAAGATAGGTGTGCTCTTACACTGCCTATCAAACAATGAAATGAATAGAAACCTTCTCAAGCAAAAGCAAGCACAAAAAGGTCAAATGTTAGAAGGAAATTTTATTCTGGCAGGCTTCAACAATTTATATCAGATAATTAATATTTAGATTACAGTGGAATCAATATTAAATAGTAAAAACACATAAATAAGCAATGAATATAATACATAATAAATATAACAACAATGAATAAACAATGTTAAAAATTAGCCGGAGCCTCCTACAGGGTAACTGCAGACATCTTTGCCATGCCACTTACCACGGTGTGCAGGACCGTCCACAACGTTGTGGAGGAAATGATGACGATCCTCCACAGAGCCATTCATTTCCCCAAACCGGAGGAGATGGAGGAGGTGGGGGCCGGCTTTGCTCGCCTTGCTGGCCATGATGCATTCCGCAGTGCTGCCGGTGCCATTGATGGGTGCCACATCCGCATTCTTCCTCCTGCAGAACAGAATAAATGCTATTTTAATCAAAAGCTTTTCCCTTCAATATTACTGCAGGGGATCTGTGATCCCAGGGGCGCATTTATTGATGTTTACATTGGCAATCCAGGATCTGTGCACGATGCACGAGTACTACGGAGATCACCAATGTACCACCAGGCCCTGTATCCACCAGCTGGGTACTTCCTTTTAGGAGATGGAGGATACCCCTGCTTGCAGCGTCCTGTGGCTATCATGACACCATACCGTCAGCCTGTAGCAAGTAATAACACAGTCTCATTAAACACACACAGCAAATTGTTACTTTGGTGACTTTGAAATACAACATACATTTTCTACGTGAATTTTGATTAACAGGCCAAGTTGAAGCCCGGTACAACGGACACCACGCCAGGGGAAGAAATATTATTGAGCGCGCTTTTGGCATACTGAAAACCCACTGGCGCTCCATCTTTTTGAGGGCCCTTGAGATCCGGCCTCTGTTCGCCCCAAAGGTGATCGGTGCCTGCTGCAACATTTGTGTGGCAGCAGGTGATATCCTGGAGGAGGAGGAGGAGGAGGAGGAGGAGGAGGAGGGTAGTGAGGATGACACGGGCAACGCCGACGAGAGGGACCTATCAGGGAACGGTGTCCGAAGAAGGCTTGCTGCCCAGCTTTCTGCTCCTGAAGGACTACCTGCATGTCTGGGTGAACATGACTACCTTTAAACCTCTCCAAATGTAGTCATGTTTGACAAGAGAGGGAGGGAGAGAGAGAGAGAGAGAGATGGAGAGAGATAGATACATGTTGTATATGTTCCTTTTGTTCCTTACATTTGTTGCAATTTGTGTGTGTAAATGTACATTTAACTGCATGACTGTAAATAATTCTATACAACTGTAAAATATAGGACTGTAATTTTGTTTTGTTGTAAATATACACAATACACTGTTCTTTTCAAGAATGAATTTTTCCGGGTTGAATTTCAAACTGAACAATATTTATTTACAACTGATTTACAATTTATCAAAAAACAGAGCAATTTCCCAGGATTGGGATCAATACAGTTATATCTAGCTATTTATCTATCTTATTTACATTTTATCTACAAGTTTCTCAAAGAGACTTAGATATCGCTCTGCTCGTGCTGTGACTGCCCTCTCCCTCTCCTCCTCTTTTGCCACTGCTTGTCTCTCCCTCTCCTCTTCCCTCTCTGCCTGCTCTTTCAAGAAGTCTAGAAGAGCCTGGCTGTCCCTGGACCTCTTTCTATTTGGCTGGCTGGTGCCGGCTTCTGCAGCAGAAGGGGCAGAGGCCGGTGTGCTGACCACACCACCTGTAGTGGCAGTAAGGTTTGCTGCAACAACCAGGGGCGGACTAATAGAGTGCTGCCCCTGGAGTGCAGCATCCATCACACTGTACCACTGCCAGGTGGCAGCAGTCACACTACCGGACTCTACCCTCTATGGCTTCATTCTGTGTTATGTGGCTTCATTCTGCGTTGTGTGGCGTCATTATCCCAGACAGGGCTGGGAGAGGACGCTGGCGCTGTCTGTTCGCCGCTTCTCCAGTCAGCCAAAGCAAAGTCAAGGCAAACTTTTTTGTTTTTTAGCAAACTTTTTAGACTTTGTCAAACTTTTACCAGTGGACCTTTTAAATAACCTTTTACTTTCCGTGCCATCGAACAGTGGATAGTATCAGGTAGCTCGAGTCTAGCGGTGGTTTACCTGTTGCTGCTAGCACAACGCCTGCTTGGAGACTCCCTGGAACTGGTCATCGCCGCTGCTACCTCAGTCGGAAAAGTGGATATTGGACAACCTGGACTCAGCCTGTCCCTGCCATCGTGAAGTGCATCTGGGAAGTCTGAAATCACCCATCGCCTCTGCAGAGTTGAAAGTCCTTGTAGCTAGCATCCCGGCTACGCGGCTAAAAACAACCTGCATTTCTTCCACGCTGCTGCAGGCACCACCACTATGTTGAGCTACACCGTCAACCAGCTGATGAATCTCAGCAGTTTTTCCACTCCACTATGTACTGCAGTGATTAAACAACTTGGACTTCTTCGCCGTCCGCGCTACATCCATAGAAGTTCCCGTAGAAAGTTTGTTTGCTCGCAGACAAGTCCTACCATCCCGGCTCTCTGGTCAGCAACGCGAACTGTCGCTCCACGTCTACGTCATCAGAGCGCCGTCTCCTACTGGATTAGTAGTTTAGACGTCTCCATGGCAACACCTCTCAGTGTGCTACATCGAAAACGTGGAGTGGACTCCAGTTTGCTACGGCCAGTGCCAAGACTTGTTGCATCATCAAGCAGCAAAATTGAACTCTTTAATGCACAGTCTCTGCCTCATTTATGATCATATTCTGGATAAACGCCTGGATTATATGTGCATTACAGAGACCTGGCACCCACCATATACCTTTTCCTCTCTAAATGAGAGCTGTCCACAAGGATATAGCTACCTCCAGAAAGCTTGCAGTACAGGACGCGGTGAGCGGCCTGTCTGTTATCTATCGCAGCGATCTGGAGGTATCTGTGCAAACATTACTGTCATGGTTTGAGTTTTGCGTTTCTGTGTTGTTGCTTGTTTTGTCCCTTCTCGTTTCCCCTGGCGTGTAGGTGCAAGGTAGTGGGCGTGGTAAGGTTGCCGGCACATTCAACGAGGCACACCTGGCTCTCATCATCAATCACTCCTCCTATATAACCCCGGTTCAATCTTCACTCCAGTGCCGAATTATTACAGATGTCACGTTAGTACTCATCGTGTGTTTTTTCTCGTTCACCTTTTTGGTCACTACCGGCTCTAGTGTGTTTTTGTGATCTGACAGTTTTCGTGTTTTTCTCCCGGGGGCTCTACGTGCCTTAGGTCTCCAGTGTGCCGCGTGCTTATGCCGTCCGCCGAACGCCGTTTCCAGCCAACCGCGTGTCCCCCTTTCCTGGCATCCTGTGTCGGCAGCCTTCCCGTCTGCTGCCCTCCCTGCACGCCAGCGTCCTTAGTTATATCCCCTCCGTTTTTGATCCTTGTTTGATAAACCCTTTTTTACCATCACCTCTCGTTGTCTCTGTCTCTGCTCCGGGGCCCTACTATTGCTAAACCTAACAGAATAATTCGGCCACATGGACCCCGCAGAGACGGAACAGCTGAGACACGCTATCTCCAATCAGGGAATACGCGTCGGCCAGCATGAACAAGTGTTGGTTAGCGCCATGGACAGCATTAATGCGCTAACAACTAAGGTTGAGCAACTTAGCAGCAGCGTTAACCAAATGCTCACGGCTCTTTCCGGTGTTAGTTCCTCCGGCGGGGTTTCTAACGCTACCGCCGCAGCCGCCTCACCCGCCGTTTCGCCATCCCCTCCAGTACCTAGTCCTGTGCATATCAGGGAGCCTCATATCCCCACTCCGGCTCATTTTTCGGGCGAATTAGGAAAGTGTGGTGTTTTTCTGCACCAGTGCTCCCTGGTCTTTTTCCAACAACCGCTCACCTACCAGACTGACAGTTCTAAAATCGCTTTTATCATGGGATTACTCACCGGTAGGGCAGCCGAGTGGTCCGTCGCCATTACCGCAGCTAACGCACCGTATGTATCGATCTACCAGCTCTTTCTCTCTGAAATTCGAAAAGTTTTTGATCATCCGGTGCAGGGTAAGGAGGCCGGTAAACGGTTGCTCGCGCTCCGCCAGGGCTCGGCTTCCGTTGCCTCTTACGCCGTGGATTTCCGCATCTTAGCGGCGCAGTGTGGCTGGGGTGAGGTAGCTCTTCAGGGGGTTTTTCTCGATGGATTAACTGAAAGACTAAAAGACGAACTAGCGGTACGCGACGAGACTTCCTCCTTGGAGGACCTAATTGCGTTAGCCGTCCGATTGGATAACCGCCTCTGCGAGAGACGGAGGGAGAGAGAGGATTCCCTTCTTTTCCGGTCTCGCTCCATGAACCTTCGCTCCGGAGCTGCCGCGGAGGACTTCACACCGGTCGACCCAACAGCCAGCTCCAGCCCTGCTACGTCAGACAACCTGGGTGAGCCCATGCAACTCGGACGCATGCGTCTCACGCCGTCCGAGCGGCAACGCCGGCTTCGTCTTGGCCTCTGCATCTACTGTGGTCAGGCCGGACACCGTCTCGCCACCTGCCCGTCCACGCCAAAAGACCAGGCTCATCAGCGGCTGGGAGGGCGCTGATGAGCCACACCACCACCTCCAAGGATTCAGCTACCAGGCTCACGCAACGAGGTACGCTAACCTGGCAGCAGGAGACTGCCACCGTTCAAGTTTTGATTGACTCTGGTGCAGACGATAACTTTATTGACTCGAATCTCTCCTCTCAGCTAGGTCTACCCCTAGAGACGCTACCTGAAGCCAAGGACGTTTTTGCGTTAGACGGCAGATTGCTGGCTCAGGTTACACACCGTACTCAGCCATTTTCACTGCGGCTCTCCGGTAACCATCACGAGATAATCACGCTATTTGTTATTCCGTCCCCGTCCACTCCTTTGGTCCTCGGTCTCCCCTGGTTAAAATTACATAACCCACTCATTAACTGGGCTAACTGCACTATCTCCAACTGGAGTATTTTTTGCCATTCACATTGCCTGCACTCCGCCACTCCCAGTAATCCAGTCTCCTCTCCCATTCCGGTTGAAACTATTGACCTCTCTACCGTCCCCTCCGACTACCATGATCTGCAAGCCGTGTTCAGTAAGGACCGGGCGTTAACCTTACCTCCTCACCGCCCGTACGACTGCGCTATCGAGATCATTCCGGGGTCCACGCTCCCCAGTAGTCGACTGTATAACCTGTCTAAGCCCGAGAAGGAAAGTATGACTAAATACATTAACGAATCACTGGCAGCAGGTCTCATCCGTCCCTCTTCATCCTCCACGGCCGCAGGTTTCTTTTTCGTGTCTAAGAAAGATAAGAGCCTGCGGCCGTGCGTAGACTACCGGGGCCTCAATAACATCACAATAAAGAATAAATACCCCCTTCCTCTTCTCGATTCGGCGTTTGGGTTCGAGCACCAGTCGGCGATCTTTACAAAATTAGATCTCCGTAACGCCTATCATTTGGTGCGCATCCGCGAGGGCGACGAGTGGAAGACCGCTTTCAACACTCCACTTGGTCAGTTCAAATACAGAGTCATGCCGTTCGGACTCACTAACGCTCCCGCGGTTTTCCAAGCCCTCGTCAACGACGTTCTCCGCGACATGCTCAATCTGTTTGTGTTTGTTTACCTCGACGACATTTTGATATTTTCACGCAACCTGGCCGAACATATTCAGCATGTTCGGCTTGTTCTCCAGCGACTCCTGGAGAACCGATTATATGTCAAGGCAGAGAAGTGCGCGTTCCACGTTTCGTCCGTGGAGTTCTTGGGATTCGTCATAGAGAAGGGGCAACTTATGACGGATCCCAAGAAGATCCAAGCGGTGGTGGAGTGGCCAGCCCCATCCACTCGCAAGCAGCTCCAGCGGTTCCTCGGGTTCGCTAATTTCTACCGCAGATTCATAAGAGACTATAGCCTGGTAGCCGCCCCACTTACCCAGCTCACCTCGACCAAGGTTCCCTTCGTGTGGTCTTCTGCTGCCCAGGCAGCATTTAACAAGTTGAAGCTTCTTTTTTCATCTGCCCCTGTTCTCGCTCACTCGGATCCGTCGCTCCAGTTTGTGGTGGAGGTGGACGCCTCCGACACGGGAGTCGGAGGAGTACTGTCACAACGGTCCCCGGACACCCAAAAGCTCCATCCATGTGCGTTCTTCTCCCGCCGACTGTCTCCAGCTGAACGTAACTATGATGTTGGCAACAGAGAGCTATTGGCTGTGGTGTTAGCGTTGCAGGAATGGAGACACTGGCTGGAGGGCTCCTCCCAGCCATTTATCGTGTGGACCGATCATAAGAACTTGTCCTATTTACGCTCTGCCCATAGGTTAAACTCCCGTCAGGCTCGGTGGGCACTGTTCCTGGGCCGTTTCGAGTTCACCCTCACCTACCGTCCAGGGTCCCGCAACACCAAGCCCGACGCTCTCTCCCGTCAGTTCTCCCCTCCGGAGGAGGAGGGGGTCGTGGAAACCATCCTCCCGAGTGCCTGTGTGGTCGGAGCGGCCAGGTGGGAGGTGGAACAGGTGGTCCAGGAGGCTCTTCGGAATCAACCGCAGCCAGAGGGATGCCCTCCAGGGAGACTCTTCGTGGCGGCGGAGGCGCGATCTGCGGTCTTGCAGTGGGGCCACTCTTCAAGGATCTCATGCCATCCAGGTTTCCATCGCACCCTGGCCCTCATCCGACAGCGTTTCTGGTGGCCGTCTATCTCTCCTGATACCAAGGAGTTTGTCGCCGCCTGCTCCGTCTGCGCCCGCGGTAAGGCCTCCCATCGCCCTCCTGCCGGCCTACTACGCCCTCTTCCTGTCCCCCACCGCCCCTGGTCGCACATAGCCGTTGACTTTGTGACCGGTTTGCCTCCCTCTGAGGGGAACACGGTCGTCCTAACTATTGTGGACCGGTTTTCCAAATCGGTGCATTTCGTTCCACTGCCCAAGCTCCCCTCAGCTTTAGAGACTGCGAACCTCTTGGTTCACCATGTGTTCCGTCTTCACGGGATACCCCAGGACATTGTGTCAGACCGGGGGCCGCAGTTCGCATCACGAGTATGGAAAGCCTTTTGCCAGGCGTTGGGGGCAGCTGTTAGCCTTTCATCCGGGTTCCACCCCCAGACTAACGGCCAGACGGAGCGGGCAAACCAGGACCTGGAGTCAGCTCTCCGTTGCGTCACCGCCCGTCATCCAGCCTCCTGGTCCACCCACCTTCCCTGGATCGAGTACTCTCATAACTCCCTGGTCAGCTCCGCCACAGGGATGTCGCCATTCATGTCTGCCAACGGTTTCCAACCCCCACTATTTCCCACACAGGAGGCTGGTGTTGCGGTTCCCTCGGTGCGGGAGAATCTACGGCGTGCCCACCGAGTCTGGAAAGAGGTTAGAGCAGCCCTTGCACGCACCACAGCCCGCAACCAGCGCCTTGCAGACCGGCACCGGGTCCCAGCTCCCAGCTATCAGCCAGGTCAAAGGGTTTGGTTGTCCTCACGTGACTTACCCCTACAGGTGGAGAGCAGAAAGCTCGCCCCCAGATTCATTGGACCGTTTGAGATCGACCACATAATAAATCCCAATGTGGTAAGATTGAAGTTACCTCCCAGTCTCCAGATTCACCCAGCCTTCCATGTCTCGTTGCTTAAACCTGTTACCTCCAGTCCATTCAGCCCTCCGGCCGACCCCCCACCACCCACCCGGCTCATCGATAACCACCCGGCCTACACCGTCCGGCAACTACTGGACGTCCGCCGGCGGGGCCGGGGGTTCCAGTTTCTGGTGGACTGGGAGGGTTATGGTCCGGAGGAGCGTCAGTGGGTCTCTCGGGCCCTCATCCTGGACAATACCCTCATCACAGACTTTTACAGACGCTTTCCTGATAAACCGGGCAGAACGCCAGGAGGCGTTCGTTAAGGGGGGGGTACTGTCATGGTTTGAGTTTTGCGTTTCTGTGTTGTTGCTTGTTTTGTCCCTTCTCGTTTCCCCTGGCGTGTAGGTGCAAGGTAGTGGGCGTGGTAAGGTTGCCGGCACATTCAACGAGGCACACCTGGCTCTCATCATCAATCACTCCTCCTATATAACCCCGGTTCAATCTTCACTCCAGTGCCGAATTATTACAGATGTCACGTTAGTACTCATCGTGTGTTTTTTCTCGTTCACCTTTTTGGTCACTACCGGCTCTAGTGTGTTTTTGTGATCTGACAGTTTTCGTGTTTTTCTCCCGGGGGCTCTACGTGCCTTAGGTCTCCAGTGTGCCGCGTGCTTATGCCGTCCGCCGAACGCCGTTTCCAGCCAACCGCGTGTCCCCCTTTCCTGGCATCCTGTGTCGGCAGCCTTCCCGTCTGCTGCCCTCCCTGCACGCCAGCGTCCTTAGTTATATCCCCTCCGTTTTTGATCCTTGTTTGATAAACCCTTTTTTACCATCACCTCTCGTTGTCTCTGTCTCTGCTCCGGGGCCCTACTATTGCTAAACCTAACAATTACCTCAACTCTCTTCATTTGAATGCCTTGCATTTAAATGTAAGTCCCCATCACCTGTGTTGTTCCTCCTCATTTACCGACCACCAAAACCTAACCCATCATTTATCACTGAAATATCAAATCTTTTCACAACTTTCTGCATAATATCCTCTGCAGATGTGATAATTTTGGGTGATATGAACATCCACATTGACACCCCCTCCTCCCCTTTTGCAGCTGAATTTCTTCAGCTACTGGACTGTTTTAATTTAAAACAACTTGTGGATGTCCCAACACACACCAGGGGACACACCCTGGACCTGGTCATTACGAACTCTGCCCCTCTTACCAATCTGCAGGCGTATGATCTAGGTGTGTCAGATCACAAAGTAATTTCTATGGATCTGCCATCCCCTTCCAGCCTCTCAAGGCCTAATCGGAACATGGCCTTCAGAAACCTCAAAAGCATAAACCCAGAACTCTTGGCAGCAGACCTTCAACATCTTTCCACACATTTTTCAACAGCCGACGAAGCAGTGGACTACTATAACAGCCATCTAAACAGCCTCCTGGACCTCCATGCCCCTGTTAAAACCAAAACAGTCACCTTCATCCGATCAGCTCCATGGTATACAGATGGGCTTCGTAAGATGAAGGCAGCAGGGCGTGTCCTTGAGCGGCGCTTCAAAGCCTCTGGTCTCACTGTCCATAAACAAATCTACCGGCAGCAACAACAACAATATGCACAGTCCCTCAAAGATGCAAGGTCACAGTTCTACTCAAATGCCATCAGAAACAGTCCAGGAAATTCCAAGCAGTTTTTCTCCACTGTCAACCACCTACTCAAACCGCAACCCCCCTCCACTCACTGCCACTACAGAAGAACAGTGCAATAAATTCATGGATTTCTTCAGAACAAAAATTGCACATATTCGCTCTGCCCTTTCTGGTCCTCCCACCCTTACTGCTCCTCTAGAATGTACCATCTCCCAACCACTAAACAGCTTTCCTGAGGTTTCACCGGAAGAGGTGCAGAACATCATTGGGAAGATGAAATCCTCCACCTGTCCCCTGGACCCTCTCCCAACCTCCCTGGTGAAAACCCATATCACTGTCCTAACCCCCCTGATCACTGCTGTGATAAATCATTCCCTCCAAACTGGTCACGTTCCCTCTGCCTTAAAAACTGCCATCATCAGACCATTGCTAAAAAAACCCACTTTTGATCCAGAAATCCTATCCAACTACAGACCCATCTCCAATCTCCGCTTTATATGAAAGGTACTTGAGAAAGCAGTTGCCACTCACCTTCAGGACCACCTCAAACAAAATAACCTCTTCGAAAAATTCCAGTCTGGTTTCCGCTCCGCCCACAGTACAGAGACTGCCCTTGTCAGAGTCACCAACGACCTCCTCATGTCGTCCGACAATGGCTGTCCCTCCCTCCTCATCCTCCTGGACCTTTCTGCTGCATTTGACACTGTCGACCATGACATTCTTCTCAACCGGCTTCACTGTACCACTGGACTCAATGACACGGCTCTCCGTTGGTTCAACTCATATCTCACAAACCGGACAGAATACATCTCCCTGGGTCACTCCAAATCAACCACACACACAGTCACCTGCGGTGTCCCCCAGGGGTCAGTCCTTGGCCCCATCCTCTTCATCCTCTACCTCACTCCCCTTGGCCAAATCATCAGCCGTCACAACATCTCATTCCACTGCTATGCTGATGACACACAGCTTTATGTCAATGCCACAGCTGCAACCCCATCCTCACAGTCATCCCCATCAAAACTCACCACCTGTCTGGAGGAGATAAAGGTATGGATGGAGCACAACTTTCTCCAACTTAACAGCTCCAAAACCGAATCCATCCTGGTTGGCACTCCCCACCAGACCAAAACATCATCCATAACCAGCATCACCTTCTCTGGCTCCAACATCCCCCTTTCATCAACAGTCACAAATCTGGGTGTAAAAATGGACTCTCAACTTTCATTTGAAGCACATATGAATCACCTCTGCAAGACCTCCTTCTACCACCTCCGTAACATATCCAAACTCCGTCCCATCCTCTCTCTCTCAGATGCTGAAAAGCTGGTTCATGCCTTTGTCTCCTCCAGACTGGACTACTGTAATGCACTTCTCATTGGGATCCCTAGCAAGAGTCTCCAGAGACTCCAGTACATCCAAAACTCTGCAGCTAGGATCCTGATGAGAGTGCGGAAACACGAGCACATTACCCCCATTCTCCACTCACTCCACTGGCTTCCGGTCTCCACCAGGATTGAGTACAAGATTTCCCTCCTCAGTTACCAATGCATTCATGGTCATGCCCCCCCTTACCTCAAAGAAATAATCAACCCACAAAACACAACACGCTCCCTCCGCTCCACTGACTCAAACCTCCTCCACATACCCAGAACCAGACTCAGGACCATGGGAGACAGGGCCTTCTGTGCTGCTGCCCCGCGTCTATGGAATGCCCTCCCTGATACCTTGAGGGCACCACAATCCATTGACTGTTTTAAAAAAGGCCTGAAGACTTTTCTTTTTAGTAAAGCTTTTGGTCCCTTTTAGATGTTCTTAAATCTTTTTTTTCTTCTTTTTTTTCTTCTTTCTTTTTTTCCTCTTTTTTTCCCTCTTTTTTTAAATTAAAATTGCTCATCTTATTTTTGTTTTTAACCTGTAGCACTTTGAGATCACTGATGTAAAGTGCATTATAAATAAAATTTATTATTATTATTATTACCCCTTTGCCAGTTGGTGGATCCCTAAGTTCCTGAAAATGTGGTATTAATTAATAAACTAACTAAAGCTAAGTAGATCCTTTAAAATGAAGCTCAGGAAGGCTCTCTCAGTATATAATACAAAGCAAAAAAAAGGGCAGATTACCTTGTATTTGTCTTTGAGGTTGTTCCACTTCTTTTTGGCCTGTTTGGTGGTTATTTCCAGGCCAGAAGTGGTAACAAAGTCCCTGGGCAAAACAAAAGCATAAACCAAGAGTGACACACTGCCACTTCAATAACATATTCATCATTATGGATGGGGACTGCCCAAATCTGGCTCCAACCCTTCCTCAGACATACAGGCAATGATACAAGCACTCAAAATCAATACTCACTCCCATCCTGTCTTCGAGGAGTTACGCCTCCCAGTGAAAAAGCTCTCGTTGGCCGTCCGCCAGTCAATGAGGGCCCGGGTTTCCTCAGTTGTCCCTTGATTGAAATATTGCTTACATGGTAGTTTTAATGCACAATAATATCCATTATAACATGTATAACAGGTTTTTTCAATTCGGGGATTAAGACAAGCAAACAATTCGGTCAACATTACAAAGACAGCGCTCTAGTACAACGTTGTTAAATAAAAATATTAAGTTATGAACCATAATGTTGCCCTCAGCCAAACCGATTTGCCAGGGAACAAATAATTGCCCGTTAGATATATCCAAAACGAATTATATCTCACGTTAAACCACACAGACATCAGAGCCAGTGGCAAATTTCAAAAGGACTTTCAAAAGGCCGAGATAAAGCTGTTCTCGGCGGGGTAAAGTTACCACAGCGCTGACCGCCCGGTGGTCATCTTGCTGGCTGTCCCGCTAGCAGGACTTCACATCTCCGAAAAACATCGAACCACATTTTTAAGTAGGCTATAATTTAAACAACTATATTCTCGCTTTAAAAAAAACACAAAAAAAAACCCAACTACATTCCGTGACACAAAAACAATAGTATTTCCAAAATAACTTACAGTTGTGAGTTCTCTCCTCTGCCATTGTTGCCGCCGGTTGGTGCGCGAAATGCATTCTGGGATACTTGGCTGCCCAAGTCCACACAAGTCACCACCCATAGACATATATACATAGACGCCTCATGACGTGATGGAACGTAACCCAGCGTCGCCGCCATATTGGTAGGGAGTCCTCACTCTAGTCTAGCATAGGAGTCAACGGGGAGAGCAAGCTATGCCAGTATGTTGTGCAGCTTACGGCGCAGTATGACACCAGATCGCGTGGGATTACCTTTAGCAAGTAAGATTGAACAATAATTCTTATTATTAAAAAAAAAAAAAAAAAAAAAAAAAAAATTCGTCCTGTATCATAAATAAATCTCTGCCATTTGTAACAAACCAAACCGTGTGAAAATCCGGTAAAAATTCGGGGAGTTATGCTTATTATTGTAGTTGGGGATACGCCTTCCTCCATAGAAATGAATGCACTGGGGGCGCACTGGGTCCCCTGCCAAGATGGCGGCCCGCGCTGCTACGTCAGCTCTAACGGGCAGCGTCAGTCTATGAGGCGTCTATGTATATATGTCTATGTCACCACCCCTATGTCACCACCCGATGCATCCTCGATAAAATGGGCGGAGCAAGAACACATCCGGGCATTTGGACTGTAGACAGTGATTCTGGGGCCTAGTTTATCAAGCTTTTTGGAACAACTATTTTAGTCTTCTAGCGTTACCTTTGAATCTTATGCCCACATTATTTTAATTTACTTTTAGACTAGGTAAACTTATTCAATTGTTCTAATAAGGCCAAATTCATGAGCTAGTCTCGCCCCACCGGAAGAGCTCTTCCCAGTTACCCTTTCAGCAGCTGAAGAGAGGTCTGTCCAGGTCGGGTTACCATCATCCAGTCGAAAACCACCTCTAGGAGATGAAAAAAGAGTATCATGACGGTTTCCTAATCTAGAGAAGATCTCACCCCCCAATCAGGATGAAGCACTTCTCTGCAATCCAATCACTGTCAATGCACAACAAATCATCATTACAGAGTGTTAACAACTGTCAACATCAATCACTTGTATATAATCAATCATTAAAGGAATCAAAAAGAAAATAGAAAATATAGAGCGTAAAAACACATCATATTCAGATAAGACTGTCAGCCATGTTGCCTCCTAGTATGAAACTTATGATCAACCGCTGGTAACAGGAAGCAATGTTCCTGCTGTTCATTTCGTGTATGCAGTCCATTTCAATATCCAGATATGAGTCTCTTAGTCCATTTAGGGCAGGAGCCCCAGATCAACTGTCCTCTCTCTAATGGACCCCCCTCCATTGTCCTGAGGGGAAGAGAGACCAGAACCAACCAGTATCTTTGCAGAAAAACATCTAACACAATACAACAAACAATATGTAGACAGTTGTTTCTATTGTGGAATTATAGATCAAGCGTGTCCAAATCCTAAATGAACTTACAGTATATCGTTACTAATCTAAGTAGTTCAAACCATATGTGAAAGTTATATCAAAACAAACGTGCATACAAAGGTGAGTCAAACAATAGGTGAATATGGGCAATGAAGTGAAAATTGAATATATATGTAGTCACACATCGTCATTGAATAGTTTTGAGTACTTAAAATGGGTATACCTCAAATAAACCAACCTCAATTTCCTCATTGTCATCGTCCAAGTCACCTCTAATTATCAAATGGCACCTGTGTGTGTGTCCCAGGTGAAAACACTCCGGCCCATCTAAGAATCATAGCCTTAGCAATGGTCAGCAGTATTGAGCAAAAACAAAACATCGTACATAAAGACAAGACAATGGACACCACATTATGGAGGTAAACTGAGCAACCTACAGATGGACTTGTTTAATTGTTACACCCCAACACTGCGTATCAGGTTTTGACATAATAACTACCGCGCTCCCACAGCGTCCGTTTAGGGCGGGTTCCACTCTCAGTTTGGTGAGGGGGAATTTCCCTGAACTGTAACAGTCCCCAGCGCTGGTTGACCCCTGGACTTCTGTGGACGAGCGGTAGAGGAGATAACTTCTGATTTAGATGAATAGTATCCAACTTAAATGAGCTGTTGGTCTGCTAATTGTCCCACAAAACACTAAAACACTGTTACCCACATTTATAAAACAAATACACAAAGAAAACAAATCAACAGGAAACAAAAAACAAATAACAGACATAAATACATAGTTGACCTCTACATATGTATATTCTATGTCCCAACAGACTTTAACCGTTCTAATGTTCGCAGCGCTTTCTTTAGTATGTTTCATTATGTCTATTATTATTATTATTATTATTATGTCTATTATTATTATTATTATTATAGGGTAAACCCATCATCACCACTTACTGTCACCATCCCTGTCTTGTCATGTCCAACTTTCCTTTCCTTCTTTGTTAACCATGTAATTTCTTATCATTAATAGACACAAAAAGAGATGTTCAAAATATTTCTTTGGAAGGAGCCCCCCGGCCGTGGAGGTCCCCTCCTTCGCTTAAGGTTCTTGTGCAAATATAAATAAAGGAAAAGAATAAAACAAAGAGTTAATGTCAATGTGAACACCTTGCTTCATATTACTGACAAGTTGACGCTTAAGAATAATCAGCTTTTACACAAAAACACTTTTTATCGCAATAATGACATCTGTTAACATAGTTATTTATGAATTTAAAAGTCTAGATAATAACATTCATAATTACGTATTGACCACCAATAAACCGAATTATTGTACTGGGCTTCATTCTGCCTTATAATAATAATAATAATAAAAATTTTATTTATATAGCGCTTTTCAAGACACCCAAAGACGCTTTACATAAGTACACATAACACAAAGAAAGGGGAGGAATACAGCAGAGACACAAGGAGAGTGGAGGAAAAAAAGCCATATCCCAGCCTGAAGTCCGGGGGGGGGGGGGGGGGGGGACTACAGTTTGGGCACAGGAAAAAACCTCAGCAAACAGAGCAACACATCACAGGCTCAGGGTCAGAAGCGGCAGCCAATACGCGCCAGCGTTCTCTAACACACTGAAGACATAACAGGACACAGTACAGTAGACACGGACGCAGCGAGGACGTGGGATACACCTGGGGTAAGTGGCATCGTCCAGCCACTGAAAGTCAGTCTCAAAGTTCGCAAGGTCTTGGCGAGAACACAGCAGGTTGCCATGGAGACGGCCTTGATCAGGGCAGGGAATGTCAACAAATCACAGGTGCTTGTGGGAGAAGGGGAGGGTGAGGGAGAGAGAGCTTGTCGGAGTATCCTTCGGGAGGAAGACGTTGAACCAGCAGTGGCCTTGGCCAAGGCTACAGCTGATATGAGGGCCGAAAGTAGATAGGATTGGAATTTTTGGGTGAGGGGCGAATTTAAGCCTCTCGGTTCTGGTCCACAAAGCGATCCAGTTTCCGATGTAGAGCAGTGAGGTTTTCCGAGATCGAATCCAACCTATGGCTCAAGGCAATAGCCTGAGCACCAGCAGCTCTACCCATCGCATCAATCATGCCGGGCAGCCTAATGGGGCCTTTGATAGCTGTTGCCGTTTCCGTAATTTTCCGATACACCAGGGCAAAGCCCAATCCAATCAGCAAAAGACCTGTGATCATGGTTCCAAATAGGTAGATATCTTCGACGTCCTCAACGGAGAGAGCAGCCAGGCAAACCACACGCCACTTCTCCCAAGAGTCCAGGGAATAACCAGCTGCATAAGTTCCTTGAGGGCAGTCCGGCTCCTCCGAACCGGGTGACTTCGTCGAGAAAATGGTGTCAATTGCGCTGAGCGACCAGTTGATCAAATCCATGGTTTTAGTTGAAAAGCAATCCGTAGGAGTCTCTCAGAGTAGAAGACAAAAGACTGGACAAGACGAGAGACGAGACGAGAGAAGCAGAGCAGGGAGAGATAAGGGGAGGAGAGGGAGCAAAATGCGACCGCCCTCGCCGAGAGCAAGAAAGAAAAAACTTATCCCCCCTTGCAGCTCTAGGAGTGCAAGTAACTTCATTCCCGCTTATTTAGCACACTCATGCAACGTAATGGCGTCTATAACCGCGTCATACTACTCCGTTACAGTCCCACACATGTACGTCGCTAGGCACTTGCAAAGAACAGACAGACTAAAATTAACCTTAGGCCTAATGAACCACATTAATTTTCTTGCTCGTCCAAGTAAATAGAATGGCCAACGCCATTTTCCTTTGTCCCACGAGGGAATTCTTCAGGGGCAGTCGTCGGGGGGGGGGGGGGGGGGGGGGGGGGGGGGGGGGTTTGGTCTGGGTGGGGGTAGGGGTGGTCGGGGAGTCTTGGCCAGTGGTGGGGGGGTATCAGGAATGTATGTTAATTCCTGGTCTTTGCCAGGGGGGGAGGGTTTCTTAGGAGGGGATTGGGAAGGGGGTTATTTAGGTGGATTTTAACAAGAGATAATACTATTCACTCTATAAAACCTATGGTTGTACTGCGTGAGCTCCCAATATGGCTTACAGGGATTTGTAATCTTGTCTATGCTCCCTGTGATATTAGCACACTTTATATCTTCCTATTTAACACTGTGTATATGTCCATCTACAGTATGTGTGTGTGTCTATGTGTGCAAGTGTTCGAAATCTACTGCCACTGTTTAGTATATGTGTATAAGTTAGAGTGAAAAATAAGTTTACTCTGTCTCTCCCTACACCTAGCATAACCATTAGCCTCACGTGGGGCCATATGGCTAATAGCACAGGAATGCTACCATCCCCCTCTGAAGAACAAAGACCCAATAAAACAGTCCCCACGTGGTGGGCTATCTTCAGTCACATAGACAACCACACATTGCATAAGAAACGAAAATGTACCGTTACAAAGCAAGCTTTAGCACATGCAGGGTTAGTCACACAAAAGGTATTATGATTCATGCAAGTTTGCTTAGCTCTTTGAGAATGAAATATTGGCAGCAATATGTTATGTGTCTACACATCCGAATCCAACACAGTATATCCGACAAATTAATAATAAAATAATACGGACTCCAACCGTTCCATAAAGTAGATAATAAAATAATACGGACTCCAACCGTTCCATAAAGTAAATAATAAAATAATACGGACTCCAACCGTTCCTTAAAGTAATAAAATAATACGGACTCCAACCGTTCCTTAAAATAATGAAATAATACGGACTCCAACCGTTCCTTAAAATAATACAATTCTAGCCATTTGCTTCCTCTATATAGTCGTAAAATGACGACAAAATATCATTTAACTAATTCCCAATCAGAGTTATGAGCGCCTGTTCATTTTCACGTCGGCTTAACTGTAACGACTATGGACCGGAAAAACAGAGCTTTACAACAACGCACGCTATCCACCTCTGTCACATAATGTCTCTATATCTATCTATGCAGATTCAGTCAGGTTCTGCTTACCTGGTTTAATGGCCGGCCTGTGACAGAAATGACGAGTTGTGCGCTACCACGAGGCCCCGCTTCTCCCGGTCCAAGGCCTCTTCCTCTGCATCACGTCGAGGTCACCAGATTGTAGTGATGTTCATTGAGGAAGAAGGCCCCCGACACAGGAATGCTTTTAACTCACTTTATTTGTTTAGCTTTAGTTATATTTATCTATGAAGCAAATGGAGAGGAATTGTAAAATTCACGCGCGTGGAGCTCCCCCTTAGCTGGATATCTTAACACAGTGGTTCTCAACCGGTGGGGCGCGCCCCCCTGGGGGGGTGCGGACACTCTCCCGGGGGGGCGCGGGGTTCACAAAGGAGGACAAATACGCGTCCGGCTTTAGGCTGGACTGTCCGGTTTTTCAAAGCCCTGTCCGGCGTCCGGCGCAGCATCAAGCCGGACGTGTATTTGTCCTCCTTTTTGAGAGCGCAATAGTAACACATCGCGCACACCCCCCCCCGCCGGTCGTAGGTCCACGGTGTGTTACTATTGCGCGCACCCCCCCCCCCCCCGTCGGCCGGAGTGTTACAATCGCGCGCGTCGCCCCCCCCCCCCCGTCGGCCGTAGGTCCGCGGTGTGTGTTACTATTGCGCTCATCCCCTGCCCCCGTCGGCCCTAGGTCCGAGGAGTGTTACGATCACGCGCGCCACCCCCGTCAACAATCGCGAACCCCCCCCCCCCCCCCGGTCAACAATGGGGGGGGGGCCCGACTGCAATGAACCAGTTTTGGGGGGGCCCAGCCTGAAAAAGGTTGAGAACCCCTGTCTTAACAGATACGCTGCCTGGGGTTTCTGTCCTTCCCCCGCATGTGTTGTTTGGTAGTATCTGGGCAGGCGTGGCCTCTATGACGCATACTATGCTCTGATTGGCTAGTGTTGAACGCCCACCCCCAGTGTATTATGTGTGCCGCCATCTGGTGACCAGGGGCCTCATTTATAAAACTCTGCGTGAAACCCTCCGTAGAACATTGCGTACGCCCAAACCTCAGAATGTGCGTACGCACAAAAACATTCCGATTTATAAAACCTTGCTGCGCACACCTGTACGCACTCTTCTCATTATAAATACCAACGTGCGTCTAATTTGGCGTGCGTGCACGAGCGCTCTGCTCCTCCCAAGTCCATCCCTTAATAGTCCTTAAAAGGTCAATGCTAATTAATCACTTAATATTTATAAGTAGGAAGGAGCCTTTTCTGACCAATCATTAGACGGAAAAATGGATGCACCTTTTAAAAAGAAGGCGTTTTTCGGATTCGGAGATCGAAGTGCTTTAAATGAAGTAGACCAACGCACGTCTATTTTGTGGCTTATTTATCAAGCTCATTATTTAAATGTTTAAGTGATACAGTTGGTCTGGCCGAGGATTGTGATTTGAAAGGGCTGTAGTGTGTTGAACATAATTTTGCTTTAATTCATATAATGGGTGCTTTTCATAAAATAAATATATAAATGAAATAACTCATAGGCCTATGTGGTGCGCAATGTGCGTTGGGTCCGCAATGAGCTCCGGGGGTTACAGCATCTTCTTCTTTTGGCGTTATTGGCGGTTTGCAAACGCATATAGTGCATTACCGCCACCTTCTTCCTGTGGTCCTCTCCGGAGTTCACTGTTTGAGAAACGTTGCGGGAGCTTTACTCCAGGGTGAAAGGATGCGTAGAACTGCGCACTCTTTTCCGCAAGGTTTTTTTCTATAAATCACGACGTTGGCGGTGAAAGATGCGTACGCACATTTCATCCCTGTTTCCGCAACATTTTCGTGCGCAGAGACCTTTATAAATGAGGCCCCAGGTGCGGTTAATACAACTTATATATTTCTTTCTGTTCCCTTGTGGCTATGTGAGGATATTACAGCCTGTTGATACATATACTATTATTTATTCTTAACAAGATGGAGACATGGGGTGTCTTTTATATTAATCAGGGCATTCAACTCTACTAAAATTATACATTTGGTAGGATCTAGCCCAACAGGAAGTGGTGTAATTGGAGGGTGACCTTGAGGTCAAGTACACTTGGGAGTGAGCTAGGGACCTGGCGTCTCTTTTATATGAAAGAGGGCCTAAAGGACATAAGATTTTCAATCTGGTGGCTTGAGCCCAACCAGAAGTGATTCAAATGGGTATTTCAGAGGTCATCAGAGATTAAAAAACACACCATTATTAGGGGCCTAAATAGAATGGTGCAGGAATGAGTCCTAAAACCTGGAAATCCGTTAGCATTTTGGCACTTCCAGTTCCCTTGTCAATGGGTTTTTTGAATGGGTTTTTGGTTAGATGCCTGAAATAAGGTCTGTGGTTAACACAATCTTAAGAGATTGCCACGTTTTGGTCTATGACATAAAATACATCAGTAAATACCCCCACTCATGAATTTTGAAGCTTTTACGTGTCTTAACAAACTTCTGGCGATTGCATTTATGCTTCAAAAATCATAAAAGTAGTGTTCATCTGTGAATATTATCTTGCTTAACAAAACGTGTGAGTATCTTAAACCTTTGTTTGCCACTGAGCTTATTTTCTGCAATAATGGAAAATCCAATGGAAAAAACCAATTGGCTTTTTGTTGAGGGAACCCAGGGCGATGCTCACTTCCGGGTTGGCCTACAAAAATACGTCATCCCTGCACCACTCTATTTGGAGGATCTAGCCCAACAGGAAGTGACAGAATAATTTGCCTACACTGACACTAAGTGAACAAAAAAATGAAGCGCACACAATGGACAACCCACGAAAATGAATTTATTGAGTTGTACTCCTTTTTCATCTTTGTTGAGAGTTGCACATGCGCAGTACCGATCGGGCAGGAATAATTCGTAATAACTAACAAACTAAACATCATATACATTCACTGAACAAAGATTATGAAAATAAAATGCACATTCCTCACTATAAATGTTATCAAAACACTTTTTAATGCCGAAACTATCATAAAATATTGCATTTTCCAATGAGAATAAAAGAGAGACCGAAAAAGAGCGAAAAAAAGACCGAAGCTTTGACTATCACGTGATGTGGACGTAGAAAAAAGAAGGCCAAAAGAAAAGAATAGGCCAAAAAAACGTAGCCATGTCACAATTTTAGTGCCGTTATTGTGAAACTACTACGTTTTTGCACTGTGGACCAACGTAGCTATTACAGGTTTTGACGTGAGAATGGGTTGGCAAGCCTCAAAAAGGGGATCAGCTTATGTGGAGGACACGTTGTCAGTTATGTCACTCCAACTGAGCACTAGGAGAGCCCTCCACCAGTTGGCTCCAAGTGGCCGAGAAGCATTGGGATCAACATTTTCACAATGCTTCAAGCCAATCGTGAAGAGGAGAGGTGGGCTAAGAACCAGCTCATTGGACGCAAGTTCAGTCTCATTTTGATTGGTTGATGCATGCATTTCATGTTAATTAATTTCAAGATGCTGTTACCCTTAGAGTATTTGAGCGAGGTGATTGGAGACGAGAAACATTTAACTGTGATTCTATTTTTATGAATTATATAATTATGAAATAATGTATCAAGAGTGGTGGTTCTTTGTCCTAATAATATCAATTGACAGTTTTGATAGCATTATTTATACAGACTGTACAGATTTACCGTCAGAAGTGTAGAGCATCACAATGAATTTCATAGCAGGAACGTTCATATTGATGAACCTCACGCACCATTGAAATGGCAGATATGTAAAAATGTTTTTCTGACTATTTTCTGACCATATTTTCCATATTTATTTTATTTTGTAACTTGAAAGAATATTAGATAAACCGGTTTTCTTCATTCTTTGACTACTGTGTTGTTCCTCATCATTGGAACTTGCCCGTACTATATGTCTCTGAGAGTGTGTTGAGACAGGAGATAGAAGGGGAAAGGTTACACCCCAAGGTCGAATACAGAAATATATAGAAGGGTGCTCACCTCCCCAAATGCTAGAGAGATCGCTGGAGGTCGTCCACATTCAAAAATGTGGTCTTCCATCTCAAGGCAAATGGTAACCCAGCAACTGAGAGTTAAATGGAAAAAAGTAATAAGAGTTCATGTGGCTTGTGGTCAAGTGTTACACACATGAAGAGAATGGTAAAATTATAAAACTGACTTCAAAGTGATAATGGTTCACCTTTTTACTTTCATCAATTTAAGAATTTCTCTCAAGAGAAGCTTAATTGGCATGGATTTTTCATGGCTTCATTACAAATCCTCTTCAGTGTCAATATCTCAGGAATGGTGGTGTTTTCTGAGCTTTGCTGGGATATAGAGATTCCTAATTTGCATATCAGTAGTGAAAACACTGTTAGTCCTTTGGGGCTGTACTGAGACAGCTGCAGTACAGCTCACTTTTTTAAGGAGCCACATTCTATACAGCTAAAACAAAAGTTGGCACATTTGTTAAGTTGTTAGTTAACCATTCAAGAAAAGACAATATATGCTAAATATGTTTATCAATTAACAATATATAGGCTACATGATTATATCCAGAACTAAATACAGAAATGATGAAACAAATTGAAATCGTTTTTTTTCATCAGCCATGCTATTCACAGAAAAGTGTCTACATGCTTGATAATGTTGCCCCACACTGTCTCATCATATTAGTCCATTATTCCTTATTATTCATTACTCCCTGGTCCTAACCGTCTGTTCTGGTCAGGGTCCTAACATGCAAATAAAACTTTCACACAATGTCAGACAATATCTCATCACCGCACAGTCCATAACATAGATTAGAACACTCATTACATTAACAGGAAATTGAGAGCTGACCAGGGTGTATAAAACTGGAGTATTCATAAACTAGAGCATAGTGAGTTTAACCCTAACTCTTAACCTAGACCTAAACCTAGCCCTAACCCTAGTCCTTACCCATAGCCCTATAGGCCTAGCCCTAACCCTTATAAAAAAAATAAATAAACGAAAGACACAAAAAAAGAGAGTAGTTGCAGTGCCCCAAGAGTAATGGACTCAAAGACAGAAATACAATACAAAAAACCTAACCCTAATGGCAGATGTTTTTATTTTGTAAAAATTTTGTAAAAAAGATTTTAGATTTTGATTTAAACGTGTATATTAGGCTACTAATGTTAATATGAATGTTATTACTTGAATTATTATCATTAGTTTCGCAAGGGGATGAGTGAAGTAGGCCTTACGCCTATATTGTATTCAATTTGTATATAGCCTTACCTGTCTTACCGTTGTGCTTGGAAAAAACTCTTGGAATCTCCTGCCATTCTTGGTCTATGTGGATTACGTAATATATGTAAGCCTAACCAGGGACAAAGGACATGCAATGGACGCTCCGACGGTCATTTTAACTGACGCTTTCGTGTTCTTAACCGTCCCGTTACCCTAGAAACCTCATCTGATGTCCTCAATCCAAAGTCCTTTGAATTCACCATTGTGAATTGTAAATGCTTTTGGCGGGTTGTCATGCTATAATTAATAAGCCCTTGGTGTGTTCCCTTCGCGGTCTCGGTAAACGTCTAGACCTACCTGTGTTCATAGCGACATTAGGTTAGCCTACTTGAATTTATAAAATCAGGGCGAAAATGATGATTTCCTCCCCTTTTTGTTGGCTTTCCTCCCGTTTACATATTTGCGAGTTAGGCCTAAATAGCGTAAACCTACTGCGCAACGGCTCAATCCCAATGCAAAACTTACACGCGCTTTCTCCAGTGGAGCAGCAGCCGCCAGCTTCCCTGGTCCCTTTGGGGAAGAAAAGGAGATGAGGCGAAACTGCGCGTTTTTTTCCACGCAGCTCGCGCTCCAAGCCACCACTGTAGACTGCGAGAGTCCGTCGCATAGACGCTCCGATCGCACACAGGTAAGTGATCCCATACCTTAGGCAATAACTATTCTTTTGTTTATTTGTGTGGCACGGTTTAAAAAAGAAAACAAAAATAGTTGGCCCTGGGGTTTAACATCTGTTTGGAGATCAAGGGATCAGGCGCCGACTGTCAGAGGACGAGAGGTCGCGGGAAATATTATCCAGTGATATCATATTTAATATTAACCAATGTGTCAACGCATGAGGTTTAACAGACATTAATAAAAAGATGAGCTGGTGTCGAGAACAAATGGATTGACCGGACTTGGATGTTTAGCGTCTGCACACAGCGTGTCAGGGACATTTATGGAATTTACATGCCTACCTGTCTAATATTGACACTAAAAGTGCTTAACTTTGGTGACAGCTGATCACCATATATATATATATATATAATATATATATATATATATATATATATATATATATTAAATATATATATATATAGAGAGAGTGAGAGTGAGAGGGAGAGAGAGAGAGAGGGAGAGAGAGATTAGAGGAGAGAGAGAGAGAGAAGAGAGAGAGAGAGAGAGATAGATAGGATAGATAGGTAGATAATAGATAGATTAGATAGACGGACAGACAGAGACACAGACATGATAGATGCACTCATTTTGATGTGCTTAAGGCAAAAGTTAAGGTATTATTAAATACACATG
>JAOPHQ010004615.1:0-97981 GCA_030340625.1 Merluccius polli | reverse complement strand
CGTTGCCGTCAGTTGAAAAACAGACGGAAGGGTTGTAATAAAGCAAAAAATGATCATAATAATGATAATAATGAAGTATAACATATAATAGTGATAATCATAAACGTAGCTCTTTATTCAATCCAATCGTTTAACTGAGTTTGCAGTTTTACAGTCTGGAAATAAAGCGGGGATAATAAAACTAATACAATATAAGTAATGAGTAAAAGTATAACAAGTAGTAAGTAAAAGTAATTAAATATAAACCCAATACTTATTACATTTAAATATAAATTCATCGCCACTTGGTTTCGCCATTATTCTTTTCCCGCCTCTGAACAGCGACGCGCAAAGGATTTTGGGATATGCGAGGCCGCGAAGGATACATGCGATGCGTCCTCCAAAAGAGGGAAAAGAAGTGCGCATTTGAAGTACGCATTCGAAGGAGTCTGCGAATTGGGACAGCCTTCGCGCAGCGTTGTGACGTAAGCGCCCTTCGAATGCGTACTTCGAAGCATGCATCTCGTGAATTGGGACACAGCTCAGGGGATGATTAGGTGGCCATGTTGGTACAAGAGCCGGGTTGGGAATTTGGCCGGGACACCGGGGTTAGCACCCCTACTCTTGCGATGAGTGCCACGGGATCTTTAGTGACCACAGGGAGTCAGGACCTCGGTTTAACGTCTCATCCGAAAGACGGTGCTCTAGACAGGACGGAGTCCCCGTCTCCATCCCGGGGCATTGGGGATCTAACAGAGGCCAGAGGGATGAGTGCCCCCTACTGGCCCTCCAACACCTCTACCAGCACCAACTGGTCTCCCATCCAGAGATGGACCAGACCAGCCCCCGCTTAGCTTCCAGAGAAACCAGCAGTGCAAGGCAGGTAGCCATGGTGCTGGTACAACTACACAGTGTTATAGTGTTGCTTAGGATCCTGGGACTGCATGTGTAATTTAACGTGTTTTGCCAAGAAATATCAAATTCTACCCAGGAAATACCTCGGTTCGCTCGTGCAGTAATTCTAAGCGGTCGTTCAGCTTTTTTTTTTTTTTACTCGTCCTTTTTTACTCGTTTGCAAAAGATCGTCAATGCCAGTGTGTTTCGTTACATTGTGCTCCTTGCATACGAGGACAGAGAGTATTAGTTTGATGTTCAAATATGTTCTCCCGTCTTGATCCATGTCAGGGTTAACCCTCATTGAAAAGAGAGAAAGGATTCAACTCCATTTTGTATGGGCATTTTTGTCAATCCACGAGCTCACAAGCTCTCGTAATTTCGTTATTTAGACCTTGTTCTGGTGCTTCTGCGTCAAATGTCACGGTAGTTCTGCACAATGTGACGTCTATGTTCGGCTCACCACAAAAGAAAGTGGAATTTTCTTTAACATTGCCGCTGCGACTGCGCATTAGGGCATATTTGTCTTCTTTTTTGCAGGATTCTCATCGATAATTTGGTACGATAGCATGTGGAAAAGGGAAACTATTTCTGAGAAAAAAAAAATGCGTTGCAGGTTTAAATAATTATATTTACTATCGAGTACGTTCACAACACCGGTGTCAGCAGTGCAATCTGATAAAATGTGTATTACTAATCCTTTTTTACCACATCCAGCTTTCTACACAGGTTTTTTTTTTTTTTTTTCTAAACCAATGCAGCATAAGAGTAAAGGTTTTGCTCTTTTAAAGCAAGACTCATTGTTGCAATTATATCCTTATAATTGCATCTATACATTTCCACGTGTCTTACCACGTGTCCACACGGTAAGAAAATATGTTATTATGCATATGACTATTAGTATAACTCAAGATGCTCACGCACATCATTATAAAAATGAACAAAAACCCGAAAACACGACAGTATGTTAATAATAAAAAATAAATAAATCCATTCAGTGAGTTTAAGGTGTAAAACACACACACACACAGCGGGCCCTGATCCCCAGCTGTCACAGATTCTGATTGGCTGCTCCGCCTCGCATCCCGGTCGCAATTAGTCATTCCAATAAGGGGAGCCGGGGATCGGGGGGGAGGCCTGGTGTGTAAACCGCCGTGTCTTCTGGTCTCGCTGAGGCAGATCTCACCGCTGTGCAGACACGGGCATCAGTGGCAAATCCTCTTTATTCCTCCATAAATCATCTTGTCAGGACACGGGCGTGCGCACGTCAGCACTTCCGACCGGCGAGCAGCGAGGTCTGGTCTGAGGTGTGGTGGTGGTGGTGGTGGGGGGGGGTGGAGACTATCCACCCCTCCCCCGCCCCCGCCCCCCCCCGCCCAAGTCGTCAAATCCTCCTCGTCTTTTTTCCCCTTTCTACAGCTTTAATCAAATGTCATTTGGAGAAGGCTTTTCTTCCCCCCCCCCCCCCCCCCCCCCCCCCCCCCCGTCTAAGCATCTGCGTCTGTGTCGTATTCAGACTGCATCCATTTTCATTTCTCTTTTTTTGCGGGCCATTGATGTCCCCTGGAAGGAGTCTGAGCCCAGAAAAAAACATTAGAGCAACGCCACTCCAGACAGAAAGCTCAACGCTGACACGGGGAAGCGAGCAACATGTGCAATAACGTGCCGCATTAAAATGAAAATTGTGTTTTCCCCCGCTTGCCCTTCTTCGTAAGAAGGTCGGAGGCGGCGGCCGACTGTTTTAATGTAGTGCCCCCCCGGTTGTAATGTCTTGCTCAAGGACACACCGGCAGAGGCGGTAGGTTTCATCCAAACACAGGACTCCTAGTAAGTCCGAGACGAACGCCAGTGTGTGAGGGAAAGGAGACTTTTTTTAAAATGATGGATAAATAACCGGTAAACAACATGTTACCCTCACCGCTACACCTTGTAAAGCAGCGGGGGAAAGCGAGGCGGTGTGAAAACAGCCATTTTATTCCCACAAACATTCCTATGTGACACCCTTCCCCTCATGACACCCTTCCCCTTGTGACACCCTTTCAGACGGGTTCACCGCTTTCCCCCCCCCCACCCCCCCCATGTCTCTTTTTCTCTCTTTCTTACCTGGCGGTCTGAATAAAAAAAAGCCTTAGACGTGTTAGCGAGAAGCCTAAAGTAGGGATTGTAGGTTTGGGTTTGTTTGTTTGTATTTTTCCTGTGGATGTGTCAAATGGGAGAGGGCATGGAAACAGGGAGGGGGAGGGGGGGGGGGGAGGTGGGGGAGGTGGGGGAGAGGTGCCAGGGTGCAAGGCGGAGAAACCAGACAGGAGTTTCTGCTCGGGTCCATTTAGCGCCGGGGTCCGGGGCTTCATTAGCATGTAGCGCGGCGCCGCTCCCCGCCCCGTCGGGGGGGGGGGGGGGGGGGGGGTGATCCGATGCTACGAGACCCCCCCCCCCCCCCCCCCTTCTCACCGATACAGTAAACAGACTCCGCTGTGTACGGCCCCTCGCGCGCCGGGGCCGAGACAGGGCAGAGGACCGGGAACCTGGCTTGAATCATAAACACTCTCATTAATACCAACAAAAATGGTGTCAGCGCGCCGTTCCGGTTTGAACACGTTTTGTCCTTAGTATTGTTCGGAAATGCGGCTCGAATAAAGTTTTTTTTGTTGCGGGAACCCCATTCGAATATGTCACATGCGGGGGTTGAAACCAACTTATTATGATCTTACGCTTTCCTCGCCAAAAGAAAAAATCCTCTCCAGTCGGGTTTTATCCAAATCATCCAAAGTTCAGAGCATGACGGAGGATTGATGGAAAATTGAGCTGCTCCGTCATGCAGCAAAGAACGACTCAACCCTTCCTCTCCTCGGCGTCGGCGTCCCCCTCATCCCACGCAGCGGCGTAGCGGCCTCGACGCCGCTGATAAATGCCTCTTAACTCTTTTTGGAGTCTGGAAATTTGAACTCGCACTCATATTTCCAACCGAAACAATATTTCCCGGCTCGTGGGGCCGGAGTCGCGCTCGGGATTTCTTAGCAGGGGGAAATTGGGGACAATTTATCCTTCAATTAAATCTTCGGTCTTTTTTTTTGGTGTGTTTTCCTGATGATTGAGTGCTCTAGCGCGCCGAAATGGACTCCGTAAAACCTTGGGTCTATTGTAGTGTGTGAAGGACCCCTCGGGCGGCCCTTGTAAATGCCATGGCTTTTTTTCCTGCGTTTTTCTCTTGCAAACTGTGAAATATTTATGAATCTCTTTGCGGTATACAAATCTATATTACCAGGCTGTATTGTAAATCATTAAATATGAATAATTTTCAATAATGAGCCCATAATTTAGCTCTATTGGGATGGGAGCATATTTTTATTGTATCGCATTTATGCAACATACTCCACAATCCAACCCATTATCCCCCCCCCCCCCACCCGCAAAAGGGTTATTAAAATAATCAAGCACAAAGAAAGAAATCATTTTTAAGATATGCAGCTTTATTACACTTGGGTATGTCCTCAATGTAAAATGTGTTTCATATATCACATGATCACAACCCTGTAAATAATGGACAATGTAAAATTTCATTACAGAGGAAATTGAAAGAAGGGGAAAAGGCCAAATTTGGAGCTGGCAAGTTTTTGCAGGACAAAAGACATTTTGAATTTCTCATATCACGCACAAGAGGCATAATTCAGCGCTTTATCAACCTGAAGGACTGCTGAAAGCCCGGAGCCCCGGTGGAATAGCATTACATATGCATAAGAATGGGATGGTCTAAATGCCCTCAGAAATACTCTTCATTACCTCCCATTGAGGCGGTGGAGAAGCAGACTCAGCTGTTGAACCTCCAACTGTTTCCTCCTGCAAACCAACTGCAGTAGTCTACACTATGTCATATGTTGACTGATAAACAAAGCAAGGTTAAACCCTTGCAGATAGGATGATACGATGAACAACCATTATAGGGGTGATTATAGGGATGACACAGGTCTGTATATATGCAATGAAACCACTCCAGGTCATGATTGTAACCCGGCGTTAGAGCCTTTGATTTCCAGGGTTGTGCAGATATAATCTGTGTCTCTGCGCTCAGGAGCAAGTTTTTGTATTATGGAAATACAATTATTCCCTCCTCTTGATTTTCCCCCCCCCCAGACTCGCAAGCGGGCGACAGCGCGCCCCAGAAGATCGACCACGCGGTCATCGGCGGCGTGGTCGCCGTGGTGATGTTCGCCATCCTCTGCGCGCTCATAGTCCTCGGCCGATACTTCGCCAGACACAAAGGTAAAGGAGACCGCCGGCACTCAACAGCTTGTTTTTTAAATCACCAATGGGGTGCGGTCGGATGTACCATGTGTGCCATGCGGACCCTTCTGATTGGTCCGTTGTGTTGTGTTGCGGCGGACAGGCACCTACTTTACCCACGAGGCCAAGGGGGCGGACGACGCGGCGGACGCGGACACGGCCATCATCAACGCGGAGGGCGGGCACAGCAACACGGATGAGAAGAAGGAGTACTACATCTGATCTCCTCCCGTGGGGGGTGGGCACAGGGGGGAGGGCGGGGTAGGGGGGGGGGGGGGGGGGAGATGTGAGGGAGGAAGTGGAGGGTGGGGAGGAAGTGGCGGTGGGGGGGGGAGATGTGAGGAAGTAGTGGTGGTGGGGGTGTGGGGGGGGGGGCTGGGATGACAGGGTCCAGTAGGAATGCTGTGTCTGACTCCCGAGGGGGAGCCTGGGAGGGGTTGGGGAATAAGGGGGTGAGGGGGGGGAGTGGGGTGAGGGGGGGGGGGGGGGGGGCAGGTGACACTCGAGGAAGACGAAGCTCGGAGGAAGAAGAATGGAAGAGAAAAGGAGAAAAGGAGACGAAAGGGGGGTGTGGGGTTGGGAGTGTGGGGGGGAGGGTGTGGGGGGGAGGGTGGGTGGGGGGGAGTCGGGTCTCCTGTCCTAACCTTTCCTGGACTGCCGGGGCCTATTCTGTACAGTTCAATTATTTTACAGACAATTTTGTGCCTTGTTCTATTTCTTTATAGTTTCTGTTGGTTTGATGTTGTCGGGGTTTCTTTTCTTTTCCCTCTTCCTCTTCCTCCTCTTCTTCCTTTTCCTCTTCTTCTTCTTCTCCTTTTCTTCTTCTGCTTCTTCTTCTTCTCCGTCTTCTGCTTCTTCTTCTTCTTTCGATCACCCTTGTCCAACCTCTCCATGCGGCGGTTGGACCGGGGGGCCCCTGATGAAATGTCGTGTGTTTCTGTTCTCCGCCGGCCGGCTCTCATCTCGCCAGGCCGCCACGAGGCACTGTGTGCTGTTGGGAAGACTCCACCACTTCCAACTCATTAGATTCCTCCTTCCCGAATTACTGGGACACACTAGCCACACATTCGGTTTCGTTTTCGGTCCATCCGGTCGACGTCTGGTCCAACAAAGTCCACTTCGAAATCCAAACAGCTTCTCATAATTTCATTATTTTTTTCATCCTTGTGTAAAGAAAAACGAAAAATAAAAAAAAAAAAAAAAGATTTGGGAACTTCGTTTGTTGCTGTTGTGAGTTGATATGTGGCACAACGGATGAATTGGCATCGGCACTCAATCATCCCATTGGCGAGCGGTCTGGTCTGTTTTTACCGATGTTAGGCATACAGCAACAAAACAAATTGTTTTAAATGCCAATCCGTGTATTTCCTGAAGGTGCCATGTTGTATGACAACCTCCCAGAGGCAACGGTTTAAAGGGGCGGTGGTGAATCTCAAACACAGCGTTTCGGAGCGGTACTTAAACAGCAACTGGTATTATTACCCCTACAAGTAACCCCATTGTATTCCCATTAAGGATTATAGAGATGTGTTGCAGTCATGTTGTTTTCACAGACGTTACATTGAAAAGTAACCTACCGTAACTTACAGACCTACAGACACTAGTAATTCTAGATAGAGGAAAATGTGTTAAATACATATTATGGCATTTTAACATGCGTTTTTTGACAGTGAGAAAACAACAATTGCAGATAACACATCGTCACACGCCTTGTGTCAATAGACTAGTGGAACAACAGTAGAAGGTATTACTGTAATATGTACTTAAAGCTAGGATCAACTTGTATTTAAAGCTAAGAAATACACTACCTGACGCCCTTTTGGGAAACCCAGTATGTACCACAATATGGACTCAACACACAGTATGTGTGAAATGTGTACTACTTCATTTATTTACTTCATTGTCTTCGGTTATTATTTGAACATTTTACATCAGATTTTTTTTTTTTTTTACGGGAATACATGTATTTGCATTCTACACACATATGTTTGTGTATATGGAGAATTATTATTATTATTATTATTATTATGATTAGTAGTAGTAGTGGTAGTATTATGTTACTGTTCTTTGAGAAAATTTTCAATTTAACCCCTCTAATCTATTTTTCACATTGATTTTTATATTTTTCCTTTTCGCCCTAATACTATATTGAGTTTAATATATTTTTTAATCATAATATTTTTATTTTCCGCAAATGACCTTCATTTATTTCATCATTTGGGGGGGGTGGGGGTGGAGTTTTGACCTTCAGCGATGCTTGCGGTGAACGTTTTAATTTGTTCACATGTGTGTAATATCTTGGCTCATTAGACATCTCTGCTTCAACGTATCGGCTTGTGCGTCTCACGGAGAGTACAAACCCGAACACACAAGCTTTCCGTTGCTATCAGTGACGACAAACGTATCATGGCGCCGCTATAGCCTCCCGCTTTCATGTGTACAACACAAAGGTTATCTGGCTGCCTTCATTAAGGACCGGGGCTGCTTGCTCTATCTACCAAATCAAATAGCTTGTTCCACCATCACAGAATACATTATTTCACCGTTTACACAAACCCTGCATGCTAAATGTCCATGATTTATTTAGTAGAGTTACAGCTATTGGGGAAAAAACACGATATGAAGAACAAAATGTCAACAAATGAACATGAATTAACATGTATTATTAAAAGGGTAACCACTGCCTTAAATCCCCCCCCCCCCCCCCCCCGCTTGATGTTTTACCATTAGAAAGCAAGAGACTGAAGGACTAGATTTAGTGCCTTCTCTTTGATTTTGACACACGGTTGCTATTTCTCTGTCCGTCGATACGCTCCTTATCGTTTCTACATGCTAAACAGTTGATTAGGGTCGTCTGTATCGTAACGCCATATACTTGAATTGTGCTCCAGAGTTGACATGAGCTGAAAATGATTGGGAGAAAAAAAAAAGGGGACTTGTGTGTGACTCCGACATAATGTAGGCTCCCACGCACGACCACCTTTACACACAAACCCATCACTAGGACACACACACACACACACATCGGCTGTGTGTTAGCGTATTTACCAATTTAACGACGTATCTCCCAGCAAGGTTCAATCAATCCCGATAGATTCAAACACACAAAAACAAAAGGGACGACAAGCTGACAAAACAGAGTCGCAGTCTTTCTTCCAAGCGGTGCGTCTGCACATCACGGGCCCCTATAGCAGCTCACTGGCATGGAGACGATGGCAAATAAATAACAATACACAAAGTTGGATCCTAATGGGATATTAAGTGACTGTGCTGCTTTCCAATGAGACACGTCGAGGATCGTTAGTCATCCTAATCATTTTTTTTTTTTTTTTTTTTGCGTACTTGATGACTATTAGTATGTTTTATTTTCGCTCTCTCAGGTTCATGAGTGTGTATAGTTGTGTTTTGCATCTCAGGTAGAATGCAAATGTTTAAGGCCCCAAGTATATACTGTAGTACCACAGCGACCCGGAGAAGTGACGGAAAAAATAAACAAACAACAACCAACAAGATGTACATGTTTTTTTTCTCAGTTGTACATGTTTATGTGTTTATTAATATGGTGCACTGTTGCGGTAATCGTTGGATATTATTTTGTATAGATCTAGCTCACGGGAGACAGAAAAACCTAGATTTGTTAAGCAGACAAAAATCAAATTGTGTACAGTCAGTGTCAACTAAGTCACTATGATGTTCATACCGATTCTTCCATAGTTTGCTTGTATGTTTACAATATCAGCTGTTTCACCTGAATAGTAGAATGTGACCCGCAAAAGCAAAACTTAGCATCTGTTTGCTCTATAAAGATTTGTATCCATTCAATACATGAATTTTCTGAATATGTTTCATAGATAAGATGGTGTATTAACTGTGACATGACGTACTACGAAGGATCAGTTATGTCTTAAATATTTTGGATGAATACCATGTTTAATGCCTGGGCAGTCATGGCTGTATTTTATTTGATTTTGTTTTACTTTTTCAAATTGTTTAGTTGGTAAAAAAAAAGTTCAAGTTTATCTGTAACCAGGCGTCTTCTTTTGGTGTGTGTAGTGACGGAATCCAATCCCATCTGACCGTACATATTTTGTATTGGTTCACAAAACATTTTTACAAAATAGAAAAAAAAATCGGAAGAGTTATTGTCTTAATAAAAAGATATCAATGTTTGACGTGCTGTGCTTTTTTCATTTTCACTTTTTCATTTGGTCTGTCGGTGTATTCGTTTATATAGCCAATATATATACAAATCATTTGCAGTGCAGTTCAGTGGCCCACTTTTTACCAAGTGTGGGTCGTGACCAATAAGTGGGTCGCAAAAGTGGACCGTGGGATACATAGAGAAAAGTTAATTATCTCACTCTTCTGACATGGTAATGAGAACATATTGCTTATTTTACTGCAGTATTCGGTGGGTCCTAGGCCAAAAGTACCTGCACAGGGGGGGGGGGGGGGGGGGGTCATGGCATGGAAAAGTTTGGGCACTCCTGACGTAAACTATTCCTCTTAAACCTGCAATCTGGTAATGGATGCATGGACATGGTTGGAGATGTGCATCACTGAGGAATCGTCTTTTTAAAACCACTATCTGTACTTCTTCAGCGAGCCTGACTGCTCTCTCTGGAACAGCCTCTGACGACATACCACACTATCTTATAAGTTATTCGATTTTGTTTTAAGGGAACGAGCCTTCAAGCATTCATGATGGCAAGGCCCTTGCTGATCAGTGTTGGGGGGGGGGGGGGGGGGGAATACTATTAGCACTCTTAAGTGAATGCGGTCCACGCATTACAAATCAAACACCTGACATCTCCCTCATTGTTGCACAAATGTAACATGTCATTGAAGTGGAGAGATAGGCTATGACGTCCAATATTTCATACGCAACGAGGGTTCAAGGCATTTAATTGCAGGCCAGAGAATCTGTTGCACTCCCTGCCAGAACACATTTACTTGGATTTAACAAATGAGGGGGATTTCGTCCCTTAAAGAAGACATATATCCCAACCATGAACTGTTCTTTCATTATAATTCTGTCATTTTTGCCATTTTACATTATTTTAAATGATCTACTACAGGTAAAGGTCACCGGCATTATTCAAACTTTAATGGGATAGTTTAACCTTCAGAGCCTGCCCACTTTTGCCCATTAATTATCAAGCTCATTGATATATGATGTTAGCTCGGCGCTACGTAAATACCTGCCCATTGATTTGGTTTTGGGGGGAGAGATGACAACTCAGAGGGATTGCTTTATTTGTTTGGGCAGAAGGAGATTAACCACCTGTAAGGCGCGCTGGACACTGTCTGAGTGTGTTAATGAATCAATGTATGCAGAGGACAGGCGACGTTTCAGTCGGCTATTATTAATTACATTACGACGGTTATTAGAAACGCCATGCTTAGGTGTAATTACTGCAAACGCAAAAAAAAGTAGAAGAAGTGAGAGAACATGCGGGCAAAAACCTTGTTAGGTTGGTTAACTGATTGATGGAGACGGATGGCACACATCACTTGGCTTGGCTGAGGTACAATTAAATAAAGTGGGAATAAATAGAGTGTGAAGAAAGGTAAAACACCTCCATGGCTTCCCGGCGCGGCGCGCCTGGTTAGTGTCATTTTTTACCCATTTTATTGATGCCGTTGTAAACTACTTAACAATTCCTGCAAAGTGCATTTGCACTGTATTAAAAAACAAGTCCCCAGAGACAAAAGTATCTTGATTTAAAGTGCCTACTAGGTTTTGCTAAAGCCTCAATTATTTCCACCCAAAATATCGACAAATAAAACCCCATTCAGACTACAAAAGCCAAAAAAACAAATGTTTCTGGACTGGAATTGGTCCTCATTGTCTTTCATTTAAATGATCACTATGAATGTGATGAAATCCACTTCACTCACTAGAACGGTATGTCAGCATGTAAATATCCGCTATCTCTGGTATCTCTATGTAAAGTGACAATCTAAACAAAGAAAATTAAAGGACCACAATCTCCAACCACTATGAAGATAGAGGCGGGGGGGGGGCTGCTGGTTTAATTAGACGCACACAGGCACCTTGTTAATCCTGTATAAAAGTGGCGAGGAGAGGGGACTTCACGGGCGTGTGTGTGTGCGTGTGCGTGTGCGTGTGTGTGCGTGCGCGTGTGTGTGTGTGGGCTGATTATCACTAAGCCCAGAAGATGCTGTGAACAGCACTATGGGGTCTGACGCGAGCGGCCCTATAGTGCTGGATGGTTAATACTTGTTGCCTGATACTTAATCAGAGACCGACGGTTACCACAGGGACGACCTGAACATGGAGGTTGCTGCTGCTGTTGTTGTGAAAGTTTTAGGCTTGATAATTAGATTTAAAAAAAAACATACATAGATAAGTTATGGGCTGTGAATCAGAAATTATCTGCTGAGACTAAGCTTCCAGCAATTTTTCCACCCTAAAAATTAAAAGTCAAGCGAGTGTCAAGGTGACTTTTCGTTAGCGGCTCCAAAAGGTTTTCTTTGTCTCGTTTTATTTCAGTAAGTCCACAGCAGCGCTCTGCTTCACGGCCACCATGTGATACAATGGTCTAAATAAAGAGTCTCCTATAGTGCAGAGCGGCTATATGCCATCATGGTAAGTATTATTTAGACATAATTCATCTCCTTGGTATAAGAGATGGATCACTTTTGTGTTTGCCATTTTGTGGAACATTACCCTGAGAGAACATTGTTGGACGCGGGACAAGTACATTTATGTATTGCTTGAATACATTTTTATAGATAACAAGCCAGATTGTTATTCTACAAAAGTGGTCTTGCTGTTGAAATAAAATGCTTGTGAGAAACCATTAAGCTGAAGTCAAAGTGTATCGTGATTTTGACAGTTGCTGGGTAAAGCCTGGCCAATCATCTTCTAATTTTACTTGTTTAATTAGCTAGTGAGGTAATTAAAAGTTACACATTTTTAATTAAATTGACATGCATTCAAATTTCAAGATCACAAAACAAAAGCCTATATCAAAACGGTAAACAATTCATTAGCCAACTCAAAAAAAAATGTTAAACTCTTTTTTAACTCTGTTAAATTAAATGGCGTTTTTTATGAGATCAAGGAGAGGCTGCAGAAGGACACTGTGCTGTTTCCGGGGGCGACAGCGTCAGCATGTTAACCTTATCCTCATGGCGTCCCTAAAACATTTATTACAACCGATTAACGTCTGCTGCCCTAAGAGGCGGTCATTCATGGGCATCAACAAAGAAAAAGCCAAGACTGGCCGTATAAACACCGAGAGGGGCATTCATCAGCTGTCACCATCATAGGGGCAATTTAGCGCCATCATTCTCGCCATCAAAGACTGAGCACTCACATTTACCGTCCAATTTTTTAACCCGCCCAGTTAGGATGTCACCATGAAATCAACAGATTGAATTAGATCAGTCCAGAGATAAAAGAGGCGAGCATACAAATATACAAACAATCAATAGACTTATCATTATAGCCTCCCTAAACTTTACTTGTGTGTTACTTTCTCAACAACATAGAAGGAGCCTGACCCGACCGTGACGAGGCCACAATGGGAATGTGGAAGTATAGATACAATTACAATACATTACTTTTCATGAATTTGAAAAGGAGGTTTCAGACATTGTGGTACAAAATGAGTTCCTTTATTAACACATCATGTTAAAGGATGAACACTTCGTTAAGACACAATACGGGTGAGGGGTACGTACCACAGTCAAGGGGGAACCCACACAACAGCAACAACAGCATTCATATTCCTCCAAATGGGCAACAAGTGAGCAAAGCTGTAAATAAGCAGAAACCATGTTAGACTATTACAATAAAAATGAACAGCATGAATACTGCACTGCTTGGACCGTTACCTTAAGGTCGTAGCTGGGGACAGATAGAGACACTCAAACAAATCCTCAGAAATAAAGTCAGACCTTTAGTCAAACATACAAATAAACAGCTAGACTTCCCAGCAGCCATCACAACGGCTTTACGGGTCACTTCCAGCCGCCTTGCTTTATACTGCAGCAGCAGCAGCACGCTGGCTCAGCCAATCAGGAGAGCTCTCAATTATTCAATTATTCAATTGAGGACATGGTTTCTACCTGCTGCCTAATGTTACTAGCCTAGAACTCTAGACACCCCCTAGCGGCAGCAAATGTATTTGGCAGCTAGGTGGGTCTAGCATAGCCTGGTCACCAGCCTCTCGTACTACATTTCATTTGTACAGAGTCTGGCCACTCACCATTGACAATTGTTAACTAACTGAAGGCGGGTGCTCTGTTGAAGTTTAAAACTATTGGATCTGCCCAGTGCCACTCCGAATCTGCCATAACCAATCGCTAACGTTTGGTCGTGACGTATTTCATGCGCCAGAAACCACGTTGCGCGCAGTATACAAACGGCAGATGCAGTGAGCATTAGCATTAGCCTCCGCCCGCCTCCGTACTTACGCCAGTAGCGTGCGGTGAGCCTCAATTTCAGTGGGGCGAAGCTACCCGTGTGGCCGACCACGCCCACAATATGTTTTTTAATGTGTATTTTTTAGCTACATTAATAGATGTTAACTAAACTAATTATGAACAAAAATACCGAACGTGCTTTGAAGCTTTGAACGTGTCAGCCGCAACACATGCATGATGTCGGGCGAATTAGTATGTGCAATGGAAACACCAACCAGGTCTGGAATCATCTTTAGCTCGAGCTGTATAATACAGTAACGAAGTGTATAGACCCCTTCGAGTGCAACGTCACAGAAATATGCGCACGCGTCTTGGGGTCAGAAAAACACCTACTCACATAGACTTCCACTAACGAAGTCCAAACAAAAAGTCTAAAATGCCGACCTGTAGCGCTGTTGGATGTGAAAATAGGACCAGCAGTGGCGTTGACCAGATTAGGACATTGTCCACTGGTTTAAGAATAAATAAATAAACTTACCCCGCCATGCAGGTGCAGTTAGCCGTGTGAATGTAGCACTTCTCCTTGTTGTAGACCACCCATGCCTTGGCTTGTACAACGATCTAGGTTTATCTATAGGTAAGAGTGAATAGCTGGCCACTGGATATCTGGCCATTTGCTACTGTCATCTACCCAATCTTTAATGGAAGCTGGGTCTGGCAAACTATCGCCGTCAGCCAATACCAATTTGTTGAGATATTATTCCCGGTCCCTAATCGGCAACGAGAGAGCATATTCGGAAATATTCTGAGGAGAATCGTTGACAGCCATGTTCTTCACTTTGTTTTCTGACCCCATTAGGCGCGAAAAGACGTGTGCGCATTCTCGTGGCTTGGAATGTTTACAAACAATGAAAGGGTCTATTGGCGGAGTAATTCTAGTTGACCATGGGGCGGATAAGTTGACGACCATATAGGACTCTATTAGCGCGGGCTGAAATCCCTATTGCAGCCTGCAGGGTTACGTGATGAACATACGGAGGAGCGCGACCGTTGAGTTGAACCGCCCCAACATTGAAAGATTAGCTCAAGTAGAATTGCCACCATCTAAAACTTGATGTCAACGTACCAAAAATAGTGTAAAGGTCTACAGAAACTATAGATAGTTAATGTGATGCAAATATTATTAGAAATAGATTCATGGAGCTGGAGCAAGGATTTTTGGAGGAACAATTTTTTTGGGAGCCTGCTCTTGCAAGTAGGTGGTTCGTCGCCCCACCTGCCCACATGAGCCGCACGCTACTGACTTACGCTCAATAACTGAAATTCGCGCACGACCTCTACGTCACTGTTCTCAGGCCGCGCCTCCTGTTCGCTGATTGGACCGGTAAAACTTTACCGGGAGAAAACCCGCGAATATGCCGAAAACCCAGACAGAGTACTGAAGGGAAATGAAAATTTAGCGGAAGTACGTCGGAGGGCGGAGCCAGGCTAGGTCTAGCACGGCTCCGTCGGCTTTTTGGTGCTGGAAACACAAAGTATGTCAGACCAATCACAGCGTGAGGGGCGGAGTCGGAAGCCGGGCTACCATGACGACAGAGTTGCGACGGTTCCGTAAACAATGGCTGCTGCTGCTGCTGGCGAACGGCTGTCTCTCCACTCGGCTTTGGCCGCGACTCTTCAAGACTTGAAGTTAACATTTTATTTGAGAAAAGAACAAAGAACGGCACTGAAGTCTTTCCTCGAAAAGAAATATGTATTCGGAGTTTTGGTTAATTACGTAGTCAGAGCCGTCGCTCTGACTACGTCACCTTCTTCGTTGCTCTGATTGGTTGTGGCGCTATCCTATTGCGTGCAGAGGGAACTTGAAAGACAACCGTTTATCCCGCCCACACTGCCAATGGAGCTGAGCCAGACCCTACATCTTTCTGATGTGGGTCTGGCTTGCCAGGCTATAATGTTACGGTATTTTGATTCTTGAAGCAATCTTCATTACATGAAGATTCATTATTATATTCATGTTTTTTAAATCTATATTATTTTTCTTACAGCTGTAGTTTGATAGTGAATTAACCGACTTAACGGCTACTTATGTAGAGACTTAGCAAACCTCTGGTCAGCCTTAAACTGAGAGTATAACCTGCTGAAAACAGACAAACAAAACGGAAAGCAGACAAAGAAACCATCCACGAATGAATAAACCCAAATAATTTATACACCATTGAATGAGTTAATAAACCGATGAATGATTGAATATGTAGTCATATTTGCAAGTGTGTGACCTTTTAATTTCAAGGTCTAATCACTTAACCAATCAATGAGCAGGCACCCACTTCCAACTGTTGTTCTCTCACGAGTGCTGCACCCCTTTGAAAAGTTGATTTTCTTTTTAGATATCCTTGAAAAATGGGAGTGAAAATATCGACTCGATTGTAAGATTTCAAATGAATAACAATGACACCCTCGGTTGCCTCTGCAAGAGGTGCGTTGAATATTCACGTAGTAATTGTGGAGTTTATGCAGTAATTCAGAAATACTAAATGTATTTGCATTGTATTATTTATCCGCCGCCAGGTTGAGTTGAGGTAATTCCCCTCAACTTATGCACATCGTCCTCTACTACATTCATGTACAATCCTGGACGTCATTCATAATGCATGACTGAGTCATCAACAAACACCTAAGAAGACATATTGTGTTGGCAGCATCGTCTTCCTCCCCCAGATGTGCATCTCTTCCCAGTGAGTCGTCGCCCAGCAGTACAGACGGAGACGGACATCTGGAGCATCTGGAGGTGCCTGCCAAGACGGAGGCTGACCAACGGCGTCCGCTCCTTCGCGGCTCCGCAACCCCCACACACCGTAAACGTAATGGCCTCGATGACAAGGGCCACGCCCACCGGAGCGGGCGGAGCGTTATTTACTGTAGGATTTGATGGGAAGAAGGTGATTCAACCACTTAACGCAGACGACATGAGTGTGTGAGTGCGCCGGGAGAGGGGGTATTATAAAACAGAACATGGTCGGGTCTTAACATAGACATTAGACAGAGCCGCCCTCGGCGAGGGCACTGTTTGATTGCCACTGGGGGCCACCCGAGCCCAGAATGTATGCACTCAGGATATTGTATAACGCTTCGGATTTAAGTATCCACCGAATGGGATGCGTTAGACTCACTCGTATTTCACCGAGAGCACTTTCGTCATGAACCTGCAAGCGAGACCAGATACAAATCTTTCGTCATCCTGTCATTTTTTCTTTGTCCGTCTCACTGTTGCTGATGTTCCTTGGACACATCCTTGGACCACGAGCACCAGCCATAATGGCCACCGTGTCCAAGTGGTGGGGTATTTTTATTCCTTTTATTTTAAATGTCTGAATAAACATTTGCAAAAATAAGGGGCCCATTATGGGGAGAGGTTCGGTTTGTTGTTGTTGTTGTAATAAAGCATATTCAGCTGGTGATTACTTTTTTCTTTTTTTTTTAAAGCAACCGCGGTCCCCGAGTACCGGGGGCCGACTGCTCTCTTCCCCCGCGAATGTTATTCATCAGCTAAAGGTCAAGAACATTATTTGCAACACAGGACCGAGACTCCATTGTGTGTGCCAGCAGATTGCAGCCCGCCCGGCCGCTCTGATGTGCGTATGAATGTCAAATGAGGGAAAAAATACAAGAGACGGCATTGAAGAAGTGAGGGGGGGGGGACTTCATGCAAGTGATTAGGGGGGTCTTTTTTTATTTTGAGGTCTAATCACTTATTTAATCAATAAGTATTGTGCTCCCGGTCTCCTCAACCCCAATCAGCCGTCAGAAGGGAGCAGATTTATTTGTGCGCTAAGACTATGGATACACTCCGGCGAACACCTCCTCGTCCTCCCAGAGCTGAGCCCTAATTGTTTTTTTCCTAAGTGCAAACGTTCTTGGGGTGGTTCTTATTCAATTACAATCTATTGTATAGTTAACTAAGTAATTAAGACAGATTTATGCCAGACAATTCCCGAGAACGGTCCTTCCTTCGGTATTAAGAAAAACACATTTTCTTGACAGTTCGCGGAAAGGCCAATTAATTATATTCAATCGTAGACGGTGATTATGTTGAAGAAGAAGAAAAAAAAAAGAAGAAGAAGAAAACTCTGACATTTCCGTGTAAATATATATATAGATTGGCTGTGGACGCTTTAGCTGTCTGTTGTAGACTGATAACACATCTTTTCTCTCGTCGTTTCTAAACCCACTTCTGGTGCTTCGGCGTGTTTATGTAGATATCAGATGATATTATCTTTATTATCCATTATTATTATGGTCACGATGAAACCCAGGCTCGCTCCACGCCGAGGCCGTCCGTGACCCTCCGATGTGAGCCATGCAGATACCATCTCATAATCACAGTGTCGTGGTGGCGGGTGTTCGACTTCGACCCCCAGCCGGAAGGTCGTGGGTTCGAGCCCCGATGTCCCTATAGGCATCCTGGAGCAAGATGCCCAGCCTAATAATAATAATGTGATGTATCTGAATACACTGCATGTCACTTTGGAGAACCCATAAAATGGCCACGCTGAATGGAAGAATGCTATGGAAGTAAGTAACTAAGAGAAAGCAGTGCTGCAGGATTTCTCTTTCATACATAAATAGACACGTAATGTGTAACCATGAACACTACGCCCCGCAGAAAGCATACATGCTAATGGGCACAAAACTACAAACGTGTGGACATTTTGGCACGTGTTTGATTGAAACTAGCACCGGCACAAAAAAAAAAAAGACAAATCTTTGGGATTTCCATAGTTACCAGGACCACAGCGCATGGAGAGCTTTAAAGAAGTGACAGCAGGACCCTTTTAAAGTGCCGTCTCATTTGGCACCGACGGGTGTATAGGACAAAGCAATTATCCTGTAGATCAGTGGCCCCTGGAGAGGTGACAGTCCTATCGCCTAGCACCTGCTGCTACCTGGCACCAGCCGCCTCGCGCATCCCCCGCACGCATCTGGACCGCTCCAGATGTTCCTCAATTAATTTCCACACGCAGGTGAGAGTTGCTACCCTTCAGGGTTGACACCGACTCGATCAACACACTCGCTCACACACACACACACACACACACACACCTTTCAAGAAACCGGCCATCTTCTTGCTCAGAATGCACACTTTTATTCACACGCTCTCACGGCCACTCGCTATGTTCACCACCACCACCAGCAGCAGCAGCACCAGCAGCAGCACCAGAGTATAGCTTTTGAAATGGGAGGGCCTTAGCAGTGGCCATGTTTTTCATGTGGTCCCCAGGTTGAAAAATAAGACTTCATCCTCATGCTGAAAGGTGACATGTCTCAGAAGGCATCACAATGTCCAAAAAGAGAAAAGGAGGAATACAAAGGCAGATGGCCATCTAGCGTGGGCCAGCGTTTGAGCCCGGCGAGCACTGAATAATACATGCAGAGCTCGCTGTGATCCAGCAAATTCAATAGCATATAGAAAAGGATCGGTCGCAACTTAAAGCATTTTCTACCAGCCGGTCTTTTTCTCGGGGTCCAGTCCCCCCCCTCCCCCTCACCCAACCCATATAAATAATTTGCCTTCTACCTTCACATGCATAAAAATTGCAACTTGTTGGTTATGAAAGAGAACAGTGCGGATGCACCTTGAATGCCAATGTGGTGATGAATAAACAATGGCTCAGTGCTCCAGGACCAACGCAGTGGCTGCCAGGAGGAGACATTGCCTTTTGAGTTCACAAGCTTTCCTAATGGCTTTTCTTTTTTTTTTGCTACAGTGAATGGGGGGACTGTTTTGATTAAAAGGAGGTTACTTTAATGGCTCTTAACAAAACATTTTGAATGAATTTGCTCAGTCCTACCTCATTTTTAACTGTAATAGAAAAAGAAAAGTAATAACGCGGTAGTCTACATTATGGTGGAAGGATCCTTACTCCCTCATTAATTATCCATGGCCAAAGTCTTGGCTATTACAAAGTCAATAATATAATAGCCCACCTATTATGTTTAGCACATTTAAAGTACTTCAAGATGAAAATCGTCGCATCTGTTAGAAATCAATAAAAAACTAATTAAATAAAATGGAAGGTCGTGGAATGGAAGTTGTGTTAAAAAGCTCAAATGTTTTTTTTTTCCCGAAGCAATCTTAAAATCCTTAAAAGCTGCAGCTTTGGGAGACTTTCTGGTACAATGATGCCCTCTTTTGGTCGATTTTACAAAACGTCTCATTTTCACAGTAGTTCAATTATACTACGTTTCAAAGCAAATACTGCAAAGTTTAATCAGTTGTAAGATATCTTTATTATTATTTTAGGCTCTTGTTAAAATAAAACATAAATACTCCTTAAATTATATCCTCATTTACAATATTAGATTGGCAACATGTATAATGCATTTAAAAAAAAAATTCGACAATACCATATTGTTAGATCACTAAGAAGCAAAAAGCTGAGTCTGTACTCAAATATATAATATAATGTTCCAATGAACGAATAAACCTTAATTTACATCTCACATTAAACCACCCTGCCAATTCCGACTAAACCAAATGATTGTACTTTAATGTTTTATTTGAATTACTCAATATACCCTGCATGATCGTTTTCTGCCATTTTACCACTGAACGTGCTTCCACAATAATTTAAAATAAAAAATAGAAGTTAAAGAACTGGAAGTTAGAAAAGGACAAGTAAATGTCCACATATGTGTATCTGAATTAAGTAGCGGTTTTAATAACAAAAACAATCCACAAAAATACAATATATTTGTCAAATACACCTATGTATTGTTTATGCAAATTATAAATGTTATGTCTCACATGAGCCATTGTATTCTATACATATTCCCATAGGCCTTTTAAAATATATTCACAAATCCAGAGTTGTCTTCATTTCATGTTCATCATCTTCACTGATTTGTATTTTCCCCCCCCCCCCCCATCAACTTGGACCTAATATAACAATCTAAGTACATATACATTCTCTTGGGGTTCATCTTTTCATTATTATAATATGCTAACGGTAACAGCTCTCTGTCACGGCCCCCCATTTACACTGTCTTTCAGCAGCTCCAGGAAGTCCACACAGAGAGAGAGAGCCATAAAACACACTATTGTTGGTCTGGCAGAGGATAAAGTGCTGGTCCCAATTCCCCCCCCCACCCCCACCCTCTCACCCCCTCACCCTCCCCATTCATCCCCTCCTCACAACCGCCCCCCCGTCGTGGAAGGAGATGAGATCAGTGTGAGGCATCACTCGTACACCCCTGCCTCTGATCTCCCTCCAGCCTGATAAAAGGCTCCCTGGCCGAGGGCCTTGGACAGCAGTCTGTGGCGGTGGGGGGACATGCAGCCGTGGCCGGGGAAATACCCGGCGCCCGCTTTGGCGGCCCTCGCGGCTTTAGCCTTGGGAGTGGCGTAATAGCCCTCCGCGTGGTCGTGGCGTGTGGGCCGCACTTTGGTGCTCTGCGTCCTTCTGTGCGGCGGCGTGTGCGAGGAGCCCAGCGGCTCGGGGCCCAGGGGGGACTTGGGGCAGTGGGGCTGGTGGTAAATGCGGCGGTTCTCTTTGATGCTCTGCGAGCGGCCGGCTCTCCGGTGGACGCCGGGCTTGGCCTGGCCGCCGGCGCTGTTGATGGCGTTGGTCAGGATCAGCCTGTCCTGCTCGCGGCCCCGCGACTGACTCCTGCCGCCGCCGCCGCCGCCACTGTTGTTGTTGTTGCCGCCGCTGCCGTGGTACGGGTGCTTGGGCTGAGGGCGGATTCTCTCGGGAAGGGACGGGACTTTGCGCAGCGGGGGCTGATCCCGCCGGGGGTCCGGCGGGATCAGCCTCTGCGGGAGCTTGGGGAAGGGGCCCCCCTCGTGGGCCGGGGCCCGCCTGGGTATGCTCTCTCTCCTGCGGGGCAGGGGCCCCTGAGCGGGACCGCACTCCGTGGCGGCGGGCTGCCGGGCGACCTCGGGTTTAACGTGGAGCGCCGGCGCCTGGGAGCCGGGAGACAACGCCGTCACCGTTACCACCGCGGCCTCGCGTTGACCCCCCACCGCCGCCGCCGCCGCCGCCCCGGAAAAGAGGCAGGCGTTGCCCGGGTCCGACCGGCTCCGGGTGTGCATGATCTCTCGGCCCCTGGCGTCCGCGGGGGGCGAGGGATGTTCGTACGGCGACGTCGGCGTCGGCGCGGGACTGTGGTACCGACCGCTGTTGTGGTCCCGGACGGGTTTGTAAACCCGCCTGCCGAAACTGTCCACCTCTCTGGCCTCGTAGAACGCCGCCGCCTCCCTCCGGTCTACGAACAGGTCCCTGTGGGGGGAAGGGGCGTGGTGGTGGTGGTGAGGAAGAGGGGGAGGAGGAAGAGGAGGAGGAGGAGTGGGCAAATGGTAGTAGTCTGGCTCCAAAGTGCTCTCCACTGTGGAGCGCAGGGTGTAGGACTGGCTGTGTCTGATGCCGCCGGGCCGGAAGGGTTCGGCGTAGTAGCCGGGGTCGCGCGCGGCGGGGTTCGCGTCGGAGGAGGAGGAGGAGTAGGGGCCGTAGCGGGCGCCGTATTGGGCGCGGGTGTTGTCAAACTGCGCCGGGTGGAAGTCGGACTGGAGCAGCCACCGGTACGGCGGCTCGGAGCCCGGCGGCTTCTGGACGTAATAGAGGGCTTCGGGCGGCACCACCTCCGCCTCGGCGATCTCGTAGTGGCTGAAGTGCGGCGCGTGGAAGGAGCGCGCCCGCCGCATGGCCGGGTGCCTCATCCTCCCCTCGTCCGGCCTCTCCCACTGGCCGCGGAGACCGCCGCCGCCGCCGCCGCCGCCGGTCAAGTGCTCGCCGCTGCCCGGGCGACCGCCGTACCGGGGCGACAAGGGGTGCTTCAGGCCCAAAGTGCCGTAACGACCCTCCGCCGAGTGCTTGTACGTGGCGTCGGGGCGGGACAGGTGGAAGGGCAGCGCGTCCGGCCGGGGGTAGATGGGCGACCGAGGGGGGAGGACCGGGGAGGACCTGGCGGTGGCGATGGCCGTAGACGACGTCCTCCATCACCCCCGCCGCCACCATCGCCGCCGCCGCCGCCGCCGTCTTCTCGTCGTAGCGATGGACGGGGGAGAGCGGGGGAGGGCGCGGCAGGACCTCCCCCACCGAGCCGGGCACGGCCGTCTCGGCCAGGACGGTCCTGAAGTTGAAGACGTTGACCGAGTCGGCGTTGGCGTAGAGCGGCGGCGCCGGACGGGCTCTGGATGGAGCAGAACGCGGGCTGGGTCGGGGTGGACACGCCCACGTTGTGATAGGTTGGTTCTGCCCATCGCGTGTCATCCGACCGCCCTAGGGCCTCCTCCTCCGCCGCCGTCGTCATCCTCGGCGGGCCTCTGTCCCGCCTGTGGCACCTCCTCCCTGGGTTCCCCTCCTCCGGGCTGCCGGAGCCCAGCGGGCTGACGTTGGGGGTGGGGCTTCCCAGGCGCTCCTGCAGCGGCGACTCGGGGCAGCGGTGTGCGGGCAGCAGATGGTGGGTGGGGTGGGGGCAGCCGTGGCCCTCCGAGGGGAGCAGGGGGGAGCCGCGGGGGCCGCAGTACTGCACCTGCAGGTTGAGGACGGAGGGCCGCGTCGGAGGGGGGGGCGTCCTGTCCGCCGGGCGGGGGGTGGCGCCTTGTCTCTGGGGTGGGGGGGACGCGTACGAGGGGTGGTGGTGGTGGTGGTGGTGGTGGGCGGCGGCGGCGGCGGTGGCGCTCCTCCTCTGGGGGGGCGCCTCGCTGGCTTTCTGGGCAGACTCCGCCAGGGCCAGGGCTAGTTGGCGGGCTGCGCTCGTCAGGGGGGGGTGAGGAGGGAGGACAGACACTGAACTCACAAGTCTATCTGCTCCTGGGGGGGGATAAGACAAACCATGCTACAGTATGACAGGACGAACAAGGCTGTGAGGAGACGCGATGACAACAACAACAACACATGAAAGCTTGGATAAGAACTAGGAAACGAATGACGCTTATTAAACAGTCAATAGAAATAGTTAGTCCTTATTTAGTCATTAGGGATATTTGAGCTATGGCAAATTATACATGTTATTACAAATAACATTTAATAAATGAATTAATATTCTTACCACTAAGTTGTTATTTATTTAAGGTTATTTCATTTAATTTGCAAATTATACAGATTCTTCATTTTTAATTAAGTTAATCATTAAGGTATTATTATTATTATTATTAATGCTTATACATTAAACTATTCATACCACAAGATTGTCAATAAGTATTTAATTTATGTATATTTATAAGTGTATTTCGGAAGGGACAGTGCACAATACACAGAGTTAAGCTACAAGCTCATTTACATCTGTAGTCTCCGGGCAGGAGTTGAATGTACCACGCATCACAAACATTTCAATAAAGAAAAAACATCAATCCATTACATTACTACCAATACAAAAAATACGATTGACTACAGTGTTAGAAAATACACTATTACATAATTAAAATACATAAACATTTTATGATGAAACAAATTAAACAGATACAACTCTACAGCAGGACACATCTTCCTGCCTTACAGTGGCTGCAGGTCTGGTTTTTGCCATTTCCTTTAAAACACGATTTAAAGTGTTTAAAAGTAGTGCTCTCTCTGATATCCATTAGCAATGTGTTTCACTGCCCCGCTGCCCTGACTGAGGAAAGCAGACTGGCAACATTTTGTGGACCTGAAATTTAAATAAGTCCCCCCTAGTGGAGGCGGATATAACGTTTTTGACCTATGAGGTAAATCATGCACATTTGAAATGCCTAAAACCGCGACTGCTATTACTACTAATGAAAACACCCAGAGCAACATTATACGCTGTGGGTTTCCAGAGAGTGCGGTGTGTGATGCGATACTGACCTGGGTCGGGGAGGTTCTGGGCAGACTGGCTGAGGTCGGTGAGAGCCGAGGCCTGGCTGGACTGGCTGCCCAGGGGGCTGCAGGGCTGACAGGAGCTCCTGGTCTCCTTTCGGACCGCCGCGGCGGCCTCGCACCGCTCCGACGGGGGAGAGGAAGTGGGGACCGGTGGAGGAGGGTCCGACGTTGCCCCCTGGTGGCCGCGGTGAGAAGAAGAAGCGATCACATCCGCTCGAGTGGAATTGGCGGCGATGGCGGTGGCGGCAGAGGAGTGGTGTGTCTTGAAGGACTTCCTGAGTTTAGAAGGTGAAGAAGGCGGAGCTTGGCCGACCTTCTTCCCGCCTCTACCATGCGTGGGGCTGAGGTCCGGAGAGCGAGGCGCCCCCTGGACGTTGTTGGGAAGGGAGACGGGTTCTGATCCAGTGGTGACCCCCGCCGTGCTCTTCTTAGAGCCGTCCTGCCTGGCGTGCTGCCTGGGCCCGGGGATGGCGGCAGGCGGGCTGCACTGGAAGGACATGGGGTCGAAGTCCAGGTTAAAGCTGCCCGGCGCCGGGGGGTCCAGGTCGTCGAGGTCGTCGAGGTCGTCCTCCTCCTGAGGTGGTGAGGGTGGCGGTGCCGGGGATATGAGCGGGGTCGTACGCACGCGTTCGCCGCCGCGGCGGTCCTTGCTCGGAGGCCGGTTACCCTGGTTACCGTGGTTGCCTGTCGTTGCGTGGCTCCTCCCCCCTGCAGGAGAGGGACAGCGCCTCGCTGGTGGAGCGTGGCCGCGAGCGCCGGTAGTTGGACGACTCGGCTGGAGGAAGACGAGAAGAAAGGGGAACTGTTAATGATAATGGAACCAGTTGTACGTAATAACTTCACACACACACACATACACACACTTAATATATTGGCGCTTGCAGCTTAGCTTCAAATGTAATAATGTACCAATGTGATATACTGGCCATTAATGTATTAATGGGAACTGGTAGTGTTCACTGCTAATATTTAATGAAATAGTTAAAAATATGCAATAATACATGAGACCCATAATACATTAGCACCTGAATTTGAGTTAACTCTTAAAAAGATGAATTAATTAAAATGAAAGATAAAACTGAACTCCAGTCCAGTTCCAAAGCAGAATAATTACCTTCAATATTGTGCAATGACGTCAGCGACTCCTCGCTTTTAGTAGAGCGCAACGTACCTCCGTTTCCACGGCCACCTGTGTGTCGTTTCAGAGGTTCAGTGGGACTCAAACCAACAAACAGGACAGGGGACTGCTATGTTGACACTCAAATGATTTGCCATTTACAAGTCATTTAAAAATCTACCCTACAGTGACATCATCACACGTGGGAGTGTCCACCCAGACGTGATAGACAGATAGATCAGCCTGTAACAGCCTACCCAGTGGACTGTACCAACTGGTAGGCTCATCTAGCCATCATACATCTGGGTGGACACTCCCAAGTTCTTGTCATTTTTTTCCTTGTTTGGTTAGGACCTCAGTGGCTTGTTCATCTCATAGCATGTATTTTTGTGAGGTCCTGTTTGAAAGTACTGTCAGTCATACTGTTAGTGTTTACAGTCTCTTGGTACATGGTGGTAAAATAGGGGCTCTTTAACTTGTGAGGAGAGGTGAGGTGAGGAGAGGTGCGGTGAGGAAAGGTGAGGAGAGGTGAGGTCTGACCTGGCAGTGGGATACTTTTGATATCGTTGGGCTCGCTGGGGTGGCGTTTCAGCTTGCGTTTGGAGACAGAGTGAGACTTCCCCAGGTGAAAGAAGGACAGCCAGTTCCCAACGGGAGACTTCTTTCCCTTACCGGGAAGCCGCTTGCTGCTAGAACAAAGAGCAACTTGAAGATTGCTGTCTGTTATCTTTGTTACTACAAAAGGTGCAATTCATCTTATCATGCTATGATTGCCCAGGCAAATATAAAAAGGAGATGGGTAGGCCTAGGGCGATATAAAAATAAATACTCCTATGGTATGTTTAATTCTGCACAGAATAAACAAACTGGGCCAGGTTTCCCAAAAGCCTTTGGAAAACAGGCTAAGAACTAAGGTCATCATAACCAAGAGAGCATTCAAAATCCTATTTGCTTCAGCAAAGACTATAGACAAAGAAAATACATTGAATATAAAACAGATTATTACACGGCTACTCACTAAACAAATCAATAATTTGACAAAAAATATAACAACAAAAAATAATGATGATTTATTGATTTAAAAATTATTTTATTGCTTCCGGAAAAAAAAAAGAAAGTTGGTTAGATTCTACGGTTGGAAATAGCATCCATAGCAGCGGTACAAACAGTAGCATGCAGTAACCGACCAATCAGAATCGAGTATTCAACAAAGCCTTGTAATAAAATGCCATAACAACCATACCTCTCCTGGCGGCAGCTCTATGACTGTGTGGAACTTGCCCATCAGGGCGCCGGGACCATCCCCCACCTCGATGTACTCGCTGTTGGAGAGCGAGGGCGTGGTGGCGGGGGAGCTGAGCTGGGCCTGGGTCCGCGCCTGGGCCTCCTCCAGAGACAGGAGCTTGGTGGACGGGGAGGAGACCAGCAGAGACTTGGGCCTGGATAGGGTGTTGTTACCTGTAGAGGCAGGTGGACCGGTAAGACATGGAGCACGTTAATGCCTTATACAAACACACACACACACACACATACATACTAGCAGCATAAACACACACACACACACATACAAACTGCCATACACACACCAGCACACACACACACACACACACACACACCAGCATAAACACACACACAGATACAATCTGCCATGCACACACCAGCATACACACATACACCAGCTTAAACACACACCAGCATAAACACACACACAGATACAATCTGCCATGCACACACCAGCATATACACACATGCACGCACACACTTTCAAGTAGGTCAGACCGTTGACATGCTGAGACTCGTACATCTCCATCGTCCCTACCTGTGCCATCTCGTATGATGGCGTTGTGCTTGGAGCTGAAGAGCACCTCGGTGTTGTTCAGGATGAACTCCACCACCACCTGACTGGATCCGCACCTCCATGAAGGCCGCCGTCCCGCTGAAGCAGGCAGACTCAATCTGCTTGGACCTGGGACGCACGCAGACGGCACAAACCGTACGGTACAGGCTGACCCAATTCACTCGCCCTACTACACCACCGAGATCTGCCCTACTTCACTGTCCTGAACGACGGTCTAAATAGGAAAAAGCCGCATGGCCGGGGAGCGGGGGCTAATTTTACCACTGCGTGGTGTGTGTGTGTGTGTGTGAGTATGGATATGGCCGGGTGGATGGGTTACCTGAGCAGGTTGGGAGCCCAGACGATGGCCAGGTTCTTGGTGTGCATGTTGGTGATGGGGCTGAAGGTGGCCAAGCGGGACAAATGCCTCATCAGGAACTCCAGGCTCCTGTGGAGAGGGAACCTAAACTTTTACCTGGAAGATTTTTTTTTCACATACTCATACATAAAACCTACGTTCAGCTTATCGGGATACACCTGCTTGTTAATGCGAATATCTTAATCAGCCAATCACATGGCAGCAGCAGCTCATAAGAGCCATGGCGTGGTCAAGAGGTGGTTCAGTGGTTGGTGTTCAGACCAAACGTCAGAATGGGGATGAAATGGGATCGAAGTGACCTTTACCGTGGAGTGACTGTCGGTGCCAGTCGGGGTCGTTTGAGTTTCTCATAAACTGACTGATTTAAATAAATATCCAGTCCTTCCTAATATTACAAAGGTGTACCGAATAGTGGCCACTGAAAGTATCTTGACTTGACTTACAACTGGAGTCCTCTCTTTCACCAGCAGATGGAGTCACACAGCTATTGATAATAGAATGAACCCTTCATCTAAACCTACAGAATAAATCTGTTGTGATGATAAGCTTTAACTAGTGCTTATAGTTTGACACCAAGCATGGAGCGCTGTGCTAAATAGTCATCCGGTTAAATGTGCCATTATCTTCTATATTTATCACTATATGCTGCTGACGACACTGTAAATGCACACAATGTGTGCATTCTCTCAGTATGAACTTCTACAAATTACCATCAGACTAAAAATAGAAACAGCTGCAGCATCAGAAAAAAGAAAATGCTAATTTTAATGGATGTATATCCCTAAGCATAGACATTCCTTAAGCGGCCACCAGGGTGCGACAGTGAGCCAGACACGGACCTGTAGTGGGGAGGCGGCAGCTGCTGGATGACGTTGTGGATCTTGGCCAGTCTCTCCTCATCTGTGGACGCAGACACAGCCTCCTGGGAGGGCAGAGCAGAAGAAGAAAGCATCCCTCTTAGAGACGACTTAGAGAGCTGCTTGACATTCACATGCTGCGTCCCTTTCAGAAGACAACCAGTGGGCTTAATCCCCATCTTTGTGTTCCTAGAAAGCTTGTCTGAATGTGCTGACCCCATTTTTTAAACCCATAAAAAAACGACTCGCAAATCTTTTAATGTTATTTTACAGGAAACATATAAACAGAGATAGTTCTCTCAGTAGATGCTCAATTTAAAACTACTTTACCATCCCCTGACCTTTTATGCCCATTCCTATCCCCTGAATACAGATCCAACCCAACCCAACCAGATCAAATCCTTCCCCGTGGTCTGGAGTCAGCCTAGAACTCCACCACTGTTGTTCTAATAATAATAATAATAATAATAATAATAATAACAATTATTATTATTATTATTATTATTATTATTATTATTATTATTATTTAATCTGATCCTTTAATTTATATAGAGCCTTACAAGGGACCAAAGGTAGCTTTACACATAACAGACAAACGAAAGTAATACTGGAATAGAAAATAATCAAAAATTGCAAAATAAATCTACTCCATGAAAACAGCTCATTGCACCCAGGCTGACCAGAAACACAACCCCATTCCTCCCCCTGGTCAGGAGCCAGCCGGGGGGCCTCCTGGGGGACTGTGGTGGTCTACTCACTGAGAACCTCTCGTAGAGCTGGTAAGTTAGCAGCGGGTTGGGCAGCTCTCTGAAGTACAGCTTGCACAGGGAGCCGACCGAGTGGATGTCCTGCCTGAACAAGTCCCGGCTGAGGTCTGGCACCTGCTCCGAGTCAAACTCATGCCTGGGCACGGACAGAGAGATGGATGGATGGAGAAATGGAAAGGAGGAGTGGGTGGGAGTGGGTGTTAAAGATGCAGGTTGTGTTGCTAAAGATTGAATGCATCCTGACCATGTGCTATGATGGAAAACACTCATTATAGTTGACATCTTTGTATGTTTTGATCAGTGATTCTGAGTTCCAGTTGTCCAGGTGGAACCACACAGTGGCAGTTCTCATATCTTCTTCATTGCTGTCCAAAACCATGAAAGCGGGACACACCTGAGTTTCTGGATGTTGGAGGAGATCCCAGAGAGTCTGTAGATCCCGTCCACAACGCCGTTCTTCTCGATGAACTCTGCACAGCTCCTGACCACCTGGGGCACTAGAGGACAGGAACACATACAGATGAATAATAATAACAACAACAATAATAATCATAATAACAACAACAACAACAACAAATGCCATTTAGTGGAGGCTTTTATCCAAAGCAGCTCACAATATCGCCAGTACATATATTCTTAGCATAGATGGCGCCATTGCCCAAACACACACACACGACCACATCATCAAGTTGGCAGTGATATGTTAATATGGTTTAGTTGCAATGCAGACATTGTACAACTTCATTGGACTTTAAAATCAAGCTTGGGTCTTGGTAATCGTGTATAGAAAACAAGCAGGAAATGACAGGAAGTTGTAGTAGACACACATCCTGGATTATGAGCGAGCGGCGACCCAATAAAAACTAACAGTACAACGGGGCGACTGAGATGAATTTCATGACACAGTGTTTATTCAAGTATTATAACCATGTCACACGCTGGCTCTGACCTTCATATCCTGAATTGTGGAGGTATTCTCCCAGGTCGCAGCCGAACACCCTCTCCTTTAGGATGCCCCGCTGCCGCAGCTTCTGAGGCGGGGGCCGCGACTTCATGAAGGACCTCAGGAACGTGACCAGCTTGCCGTGCTTCTTACACACTGGGCGGGGTTAACACACACAAACACTCATTATCAGATGCTACAAAACCCCAAGGTTTTGAAAAAACAACTGGACAGATGGAAGAGTAGCCATAGGAATCAGATAAGACGAGGATAGCGGAGCGAGGTTAGAGGAACTATGTGTATGATCTTGTTGTTGTGGTTGTAAGGCTAGAAATCCAAATCCTATGTAAGATGACAGACAGATACCTGGCTTTGGCACCGCACTCTCCACAGTGGGCGGTATCTTCTCACTGATCAGCTCCACACAATCACAGGGGAAGAAGCCCACCTGCATGTTAAGAGGAAGGAGGACAGAGAGGCGGCTGCTGTTGCAACATGATTCACTTAAAGAAAGGATAAGCTTAATTATTTTATTTACAGATACACGAGTTCATTTTACCTGGAAGCCGTGTTTTCCCCTCCACCAGCCAGTGTCTTCTTTAGGGGGCATGTCAATGACCGACACAATGTCCCCGACCTGAAATACGGTAGGGAAGTTTCAAAAACATGATCATAGAAAGTACACCAAGAAACAACAACTTTAAAAAGTCAACAGAGTCAATGTTTTCTTTTGCCTCAGGGCTGACCCTTTACACACACTGTATGCTGACCTTGTGCGTCGTTTGTATTTATCGTCCGTCTGCCTGTGCTTTTATGCACAACACAAATTACACGAACGACACAAATTAAAGTGTTTACATTTTTTGAACTGAACCAATTGAACAACTCGATAGATTTTTCAGGCATATGATGTCCCAGGGGTCACCTCAAAGGTCAGCTCGTCGGTGGCCTGGGCAGTGTATCGCTTGGTGACGTGAGCGGCGGCGATGGCCGGGACGTTGATGGAGGACTCCTCAGACACCAGCAGGTGGTTCCCTTTGTTGTCGATCTGGCCCAGGGGGAAAGACATTATCCACGTATTCACTCAATGAGATCAATGGTGGATCATGTGTATTCGACACCGGATGTATGACTGACAGCCATGAGTCCCAGAGCCTGGACATGAATGCGGCGCGTGGCAAGCTACCTCCATCCACGTTAAGACTGGTCCACAGTTGATGTTGTTGTCAGCAAGGGCAGAGAACTGGGAAAGGTAGGCGGCCAACATCTTGGTGACACACTAGGGACACAGGGGAGAGAGACAGAGATTCTATTACAGGAAGCAATGTGAAAATGTCCTCAGAAACCACTCATTTTGTTATTTTTGTGTTCACACAATCACAAAATATGGGGACATCCATATCGGATAGATATTTGGGTACGTGTTCAGTGTAGCAGTATTGTGCAGGGCCATGCACAGACATTGTGAGGGGCAGTGGCTCAAGCAAAAAAAACAAACAAACACTAAGGTGATTGTCAGTGAGCAAGAATTCAAATGTCTTACTGGTACTGTAGCCAGCGCCCCTGCACTGCCTGGTATTGTGTTGTATTCAAACCCACCTCATCTGTGCCCTTCAGTGTTTCATGGCGAGGCAGCTCGGCTAGCTGGGAGAAACGTCTGTCAAAAATACACAGATGGAGATGTTTGTCCAGCACCCGGAAGTCCTCGAAGGACCTCTTCACAAGCCAGCTTCGGCCCTGCAAAAAACACAAAAACAAGATGATGCATTAGGCAGTCTGGTGTCAGCGACATGTGTCTATTGAGATGAATGTGTGTTCTGTGATAATTGATGGTACCTGGCAAACAATCTGGACAAGAAATAGCAGCTCTTTAGAGTCCAAGCCAGCTTTCTGTCCCTCTCCTTGGTCCTCTGCAAAGGACAGCTTTGGAGAGACACAGAGAGAGAGAAAGAAATACAGAGCATTTATTAACCGCAAAGAGAGACAGAAAAAATGAGAGAAAGCGAGACAAAGAGTGTGTATGTATACATAAAACAAAGAGTAGATAGATAGATAGATAGATAGATAGATAGATAGATAGATAGATAGATAGATAGATAGATAGATAGATAGATAGATAGATAGATAGATAGATAGATAGATAGATAGATAGATGGAAAAAGAGAGAGTGAAAGAGAGAGACAAAGAGATCGGGAACCAACCCAAGATCGTTCTTGGGAACCATATTTTAAATAATGGATGAATATGATACACCGGCATTTCTGCGCGTGGGACCAACTAGTGTACAAGGAGAGCAGAGAGCGACTTCATTTTTGCATGATCCCTGTGACACTACGTTTCATGTTGGCTGGTGTGTGTGTCCCTTCATCTTCTACTGAGTGTGGAGGAGCCGCATGAAACCCACCCCAGTGCACTGGGCGTCTTAAACATTTATTTTGGAAAGGATATGTTATCTGCATTAACCCTTGTTGCACTTGTCAGTTTTAGAGTTATGCTAGCTGGTTCATAAACAGCATATCGCTTTTGCCATAAAAGTTTCCTGAGCACAATTGCGACAATGATGAAACAAAACAAAACAACATTTAGACATCCACCATTCTCCGCCATTTCTAGACTGCTTATAAACCCAGACGCCATGAATCCTGCAGTAGGAAATGTATAATACATGAGTTATGAGTTGCTACAGCGACAGCTCCACGAATAAGCGTCGATTGAGCTGAAATATTGCCCTCCCCCATTCCCCACATGTCCTATATAACCTGTTAAAGACCAAAGATTCAAACGAAAACAATGCAAAGGCGGAGACTTCGAAGGACCCAAGACCCACGTGCGGTGAGTGAAGTGAGTTTGGTTATTTATAAATGTTAGCAGCAGTTGATCCAGATTCCCTCTTCTCCACCACGACCTACTTTACACCATCACGCCTCGACAGTACCACAACCCCCAGCCAGCTCTGCAACATGCCTGCAGAGAATGGAGGGGCAGCGGAGACTGATCCTGCATGGGTCCGGGTCGAGGTGACCACAGCGCTGGTGATGCCCGACTTGTAGTACAAGAAAAACTACAGAAATCTACCAAAAACTTGGATCGGTGAGCATATTTGTACCTCAAAGCTGTTCTACGGCTCCAGGATTCAGGATGAAAGATTGCGCAATAGCGTGAAAACAAACGCGTCGTTTGGACAAACGACACAACCAAACTAACCAAAATTAAAAGTGAGAAATGTCCTCGAACAGACCATTTCACAAAATAAATCCCCGACTGAATCGAAAAAACAAACAAACAGCCGCAGTTCAAAACAATTCTAAAGCAATGTGACGTCGACAGCAGCCCTCAAAACATTACTTATTCATGAGCATGTGCCGCCGAACACTCAGACGAACGCGAACAAAGGAAAACAAACCTACATACATTCAAGTTACCTGCTGCCACCAGCGCACATGAGATATCTGACCACAGCTGGAGGAAGTCTGGATGAAGTGGCTCTCTCATGGTGAACAACCGCAGTCTCCAACAGGCTGAGCTCAGCCTCTCTGGGCTGGATAGGCCGGCGATGTCTGGAGCAAGGACCGCAAGGATGAGGATGAGGAGGAGGAGGAGGAGGAGGAGGAGGAGGAGTGGCTAGACCGGCAGCTGCCTCCAGCAGAGTTCAAGTGATGCTGCTTCACCACCACCCTGCGTCCTTCCCCCCCACCCCCTACCTCCCCCTTACGTAACCCCCTCCCCCACCCTCGCTCAGCGTGCACCAGAGACCTCCTGTGCGCCCGCCTCCTACCCAGAGCAGAAAATAATATGTCGGTATGATGATGATGGTATAGGGCTTGTACATCCGAATGCATCATGGGATTTTATTGTAAGCCATATTGAAAGGGACTGTCAAATCTTCAATCAACGTAAATATACCGTAACCTAGGCTAATGAAAAGGTTGTTTTGCCAGGTCTCCCATGAGAAACGCTGTGGCAGTTTCAAACACAACAATGTCTCCCCATAATGACAAATAATTTCCAGATTAATTACAAAACAATGGCCAAAAAACCATGATTACCACCATGATAACATTACAATGCTCCTAGGCTTCCAAAATGGAGGCGGTGATTGCGATGTGACGTTGCGATGTACAAGCCCTATTCTCCTCCCATTGTCGCTTGTAACAGACTCTCCCCACCTCCCTCACTCAACATTACCCTTTTTTCTCCCTCCTACCCCCCCCTCCTCTTCTGCCCTTTTCCTCTCTCCTGTTCCTAGTCTCTGGTGACATAGAGTTAGCCAGGGAGGAGGCAGAGGAGGAGTGCTGGCATAGACACACAGACGAGTGTGCACATGAAACGCTGTGCATGCCGGGGTCCTCGTAGGGAAAGATACACAAAGGGGACACCTTTTTCTGGTCATTTCCAAAAATAAATACTCTACTTCACAACATTGCGGCTAATCCGGAGGGGAATCTGCTGTGTGTGTGTGTGTGTGTGAATGTAGGTGTGCTTTAAGAGATGCTGGGGGCTTGTCCTTCTGCAGGGTATAGTGGAGAGACCTGATCTGCTTGTCCCCCCACCCTCCCCGTCCTCCATAGTCTATGAATAGGGAGAAATATATATGAACACACAGGGACGTATTCACCACTGGGACAGAGCCGCGTTCTCGCCTTTCTCTCCACTTCACACATGGTCATTGTCACATGGTGAGAAGCCATGAACACTCATAAGGCATTGATAAGTGTTAATATTCATAATAACAACATGATTATTCATTTTCCAAAAAGGCTGACGTCAAATGTTTCTTTGAATATGAATATGCGTTGGTGTGCCTGCGTGCAGGTGTATATACACATACACACAGTGTTCATGTGTACATATACACACAAAGTCTGCATGACAGTAGATAATGTGTATCTACACACAGTGTGCATATCTATATACATGTGCAGTATGTATGTGTGTATATATATATATATATATATATATATATATATATATACACACACAGTGTTCATGACAGTGCAATTGTGTATACACACACAGTGTGCATGGGTATATACACACAGTGTCCATGTGTATATACATACAGTGTCCATGTGAATATACACATACAGTGTCCATGTGTATATACACGTACAGTGTCCATGTGAATATACACATACAGTGTCCACGTGTATATACACGCACAGTGTGCATGTGTGTAAACACGTACAGTTTGCATAGTGCATCAAGCATGAAAGCAAAGCCGGGCGAACGCGGATTCCCCGGGGAGATATTTCTCTCCTGGTTCAGCCTGTCTGTCTTTTATCTTCTTGCTGCTAAGCTTTTCAAGGTCACTGCAAACGGCTTAACCGCTTCAATCCCGCCCAGAGTCTACGACGTGGTGTGAGAGTGCGCTACCGCAGTGTAGCACTCCCTAGCAGGATGAGTGTAACATAATACACGTATGCTGCGCTCGGTGCGTAGGGGGGGAAGGCAACAGTCCACTGCTGCCCTCTGCTGCCGGGAAAGCGGCATTGTACCAAGAGGATTGGCTAACCAGGCGGCTAACAGCCACTTTCACAAATGACCGAGTAACCAGGTCTGGCTCTCATTACTGCTGTAGTGACAAATGCTACATAAGCATTTACAAACGCATTTCTACTCTACACATCCCAACGGACATAAAGGTGGCACTACCTAGCTAGTACTACACCATCTGGCAAACTGCTCTGTCACAGTTCGCTGGTCCGTTATCACTAGTTGATATCATGTTTAATCCAACGCATAGAATGGATCACAGGCGCATCCGGTGTAACATTCACACAAGTCTACGGACCACCATGATGCTGCCTTCAAAATGAATGAGATCATTGTAAAAAATAAAACCTTTTCCAGTGTTTAGGAAATGCGTATGTGTTATGCCAATATGTTTTTTCAGTTAGACTGACATATGTACATAATGTTAACAGTAGTTAATGGCAATACCAGTCAGAAGTGAGAGGCAGGAAAGAAGGAAGATGCGCTCTCACCACGTGACGCTACTATCCGTTTCCCAGGGGGGACCGCGTCCCCACCAATGTTCAAAGGGAGCTAATTTGTCCCCTTGAATATTTCAGTGTTACCGTTCAGCGATCTGACTTTGCGGATGAAGTGACAGCACATTGGCCGGCCGATTCTTTCACACGGTTGGCTCAAAGTTAATGTTGGGTTTATGTAATTGGAAGAACCACACACTCCCCGCAATGTGTGACTCATGATTTAAAGTTTGTTATTACTATGGTATGTCACTAAAAAGGGGACAGTAGACTCTCGCCGAAAATGCATCCTACTTAACACGGTTATTCCAGACAAATACATCCTACAGCTGTTCGTCTGCCTCACCTGGACGGTGCCAAAGTCAACGTTCTCGTAGTGGAAGTGGGCGCACTCTGCCAGCCGGGGGAAGTGACCTCTGGTGAAGGTGAGCCTGAGGGACGGAGGAGAAGAGCCTGCCATCAGTATGCTACTGGACACGACACACACTGCAGAGAGAGACGCCACAAGTAGAGCACAAGAGAGAGGCCTGCAGAACAGTGAGGAAGAGGCTGAGGGTATAGAGAGAGAGAGAGAGAGCAGATGAAAGGGAGTGTGAGAGTGTGAGAGTGAGTAAGAGAGAGAGAGAGAGAACAGAGAGTGAGAGAGAGTAAGAAAGACAAGAGTGTAAGAGAGAACAGAGAAAGAGAGAATGAGAGAGAGAATACGAAGGAAAGCAAGTGGAGAATAAGAGAAGAGGAAAACGGAGAGATTGTATGAAAGAGGCTGAGTAATACCAGCAAGAGACAGAGTAAGAGAAATGGAGAACAAACAAGGAACAAGAGAGGAAGAACAAACAAACAGACACTAGGCCCATTGAAGGAAAGAGAGAGAGAGAGAGAGAGAGAGAGAGAGAGAGAGAGAGAGAGAGAGAGAGAGAGAGAGAGAGAGAGAGAGAGAGAGAGAGAGAGAGAGAGAGAGAGAGAGAGAGAGAGAGAGAGAGAGCATGAGGACAAGTCTACGTCACACCCATCATTTCTTTCTTTCTTTTTTTTATTTTTACAGCTCCTCAATTTTACTGCCCTGGATAAGAGCCCTGGTTTGCAGCCCATAATAGCCGCCAAGTTTGTCGCGGCGAGCACCTACTTCTTCATGTGTTTGACCTTCATGCTGGCCGTGCTCACGCAAGAGCGCAGCAGAGGCTCCACCGGGCGCTCTGTGACCTCGTCGCTCCCCATCTGACAAAAAAAATACAAAAGCAGTAAACATCAACGACTAGCAATCGATAACCGGTCGATTTGCTGATAGCATACAGTAGCCATTTCTCATTATACATTTATTACGGGAAAATGCTACCAAGCTAGCAATGGACATTGAACACCTGAATATAGCAAACCGCAAGGTCTGGTATATGAACCAATAGTGGGTCAAAGTGTGGTCACATTTGCCTCTGTATACCCTGGCAGTGGACAGCTCTTGGTGGTGCTTCTCTGGGTTGGGGCTTATAGCTGCTGGTAAGGCGTCGTCTTTGGCGCCATCCGCACAAGGTCTGAGAGATAGACAGGATAAGAAAGGGAATGAGAAGGCGTTAACGTTAACCATTGAGCTTTTCTAGAGACGTGTCATTTTGCCGAGATACACCAGAGGGCGGAAGCGAGAGAGGGGCATTTACAGGTTGTTACCGTGTGTGTGTTTAAATAAGACATGGGCAGCAATGAAAACACGGCAGGTGGATCCAAAATACCAACAAAATGTAAACAAAGCAAAAACAAACAAACGCATTGAAACAATAATCTACTAAGACAGCTTACAGAATACAACTGTTTCCTCACCGTCAAAGGAAGATCGCCGTCTTTTATTAACATAGCATTATCCCATATTAACTGGCACTGGAGTGAGTGGCCTTTGTGTGCTCATGGGTAACCAAATCCTTCCTATTCAGCCTCTCCAGCCACAAGGGAGTGTTTCAGAAAACTTCCCAGTGAGTCAGTGGGTTCGTTGGGGAGTGGAGGCCCCGTCCAATCAGCACAGGTTTTATTAAGTAAGAGAGGCAGTGTTCACTGTGGAGTCACACAGTGTCCTGCCCTTATAACTAAACAATAATGACGACGTTATGACAATAATGATGCCTTTAATACATGTTTATTTAGCACCTTTCAACACCAGCAGATCAGAACAAGTGCTTCACATTAAAAAAAAACAGGGCTGAATAAATAGGACAAGTATAAAATAAATAACATTTAATAACAATGAAGAAAATTCAGATGAAGGCCAACGAAGGGATGCACATTGAACAAATAGACTAACATATAGACCAAATGTGTGAGATAAAAACGATAAAAACACTTTATAGACGTGTTGACACAGAAGAGCAAGCCTGATCTCCTGTGGCGGGCGGATGTATACATCAACTCATCCCGCCAGGCCTATGGAGAGATGAGGAAACGAGGGCATCTCCATCCGACACACACAATCTGTAGGGTCTGCATTCACCGACGGTGTGAATGTGAAGTCACCTTCATATAAATATACCATTCTCGCCCTTCCACCGCATAGAGAACTCGACCGATTTATTTTTTTCCCATCCTCTCATTCCACCTACACATCCACATACTTGTACACCACCAAAGCCTTAGCCTCCACATGTGTGGAAACACGTGAGCGTGGGAACACACACAGGCACGCACGCACGCACGCACATGCCCACACAAACCCACACGCCTCCGTTGCACACGTATGAACAGTACATGCGAGCGACTCACCCTTCAAGGACGTCACCACTTCCTGGTTCTCCCTGGGGTCCTGAGGCAGCATTCTCAATCACCGCGGCAACCACGCATCCAGCCTCCATGATGTTGCCTTACCGCAACAGTCCGCTGAGGAGGAGGAAAGGAGTGGGAGGGTGGAGAGAGAGAGAGAGAGAGAGAGAGCGAGAGAGCGAGAGGGAGAGAGGTAGAGACAGAGCAGGAGGGAGGGAGGGAGGGAGGGAGAGATGGGTGGTTAGAAATGGAGAGAAGGACGTATGAGAAGAGGAGTGTGAAATGAGGGCTTCAGACGCTAACCCAGCGAGGCTAAAGCGAGACTCCTCTCAAGGCTGCACGTCCCGCCACCAGACTGTGTAATGCCCGATGACATCATACTTCAGCGCTCCCAAGGCGCTTCGGTGAAAATGCATACGATGCAGATGCTTCCCCCCCCCCCGAAATTTCTTTGAAATTTCTAAAGCTCCCGAGCCAAATCAAGTTCATCTCAAGGCAGAGATGGAGAGGAGATATTCCACTGCCGACTTACACATGACATTATATATACAAGGAACGCATGCTTGTACATGCTTTGTGAACTTCAGAGTCTGAATGCTGATAGTGGTGGCCCGTGTGATTCTCTGTCTCTCTACGACACACACGCGTGTAAGTGGATCTGAGTGGATTATCTCTCCATCTCGCCTACTGTAGTGTAACCAAACGGTAAGAATGTCCTGATAAGTGTGAAACCAGACCCCTGTGAACGGGCTGGCGCAATTTCCCCTTACCTAGTCAAAACACTCACAACAACCACACTGGGATGAACCTTGATAACGATGAAGCCCGCCGGGATATACAAGAGCAAACAAACAGCGTCACACTTGGATGAACCTTCAAACTCTCGAACGGCCAAGGATGCCAGTAGACGGATAGCGGGTAGTGCAATCTCTTATTTCACATGGTCCTCTGTCACAATTAGGGACACCCCAACTCTTGATCCATTAGTAATACTCAAGAGTACAGAGACCATTAGTTAGGGAATTAGTCCTTTCAAAAAAGGCATCTAATGTTTTCCATAAGCACTGTTTTTGGTTTTGTATCATGCACCTTCGATATTCTCCAATATCAATACCGTATGTTTGGTTGTAATTGATCAAATGAACAGTGCACCCCAGCTAGGGTAAATATTTGATTTGAGCTGTATTAAGGGATGCAACTAATGATTATTTTCATAGTCGATCAAACTAATTATATTTTTTTTATTAATCAATGTCATAAATAAAAACAAATTCCATCACAAGTTACCAGAGTCCAAAGTGATGTCTTAAATTTGCCTTCTTTATCTGACAAGCAGCCAAGAAAAACTCAAGCATTGATTTTATAATGATCCATGAACCCACACATTTGAATTTCAGAAGCATCAAGCTGCAAATGTTTGGTATTTTTACTCAATAAATGACCTAAAATGACCTAAAACCAATTATACAAATTAGATTTGTTTAAGTCTCTGTCGATGGACTAATCGATTCATCGGCTAATCGTTGCCAAACCAGGCCCAGAGCAGCCCTTCCCAACAGCACAGTTGGCCCCAGCCCACCGCGGGGATGCTGACTGACACTACCACCAGACCCCCTGACTCAGCAGAACGCAACAGGCAAACATACTTACACAGGCTAAACCAGACCCAGCTCTATGCACAATGTTATCTCTGCCCTCTCAGGAAGACACACTGCAGCTTGAATGGGTGACACATTACATGACAAATCTATTGGAGAAATGCTTCACCAAAATATGCTACTTGGAGTCACTATGAACATGCGTCTTTGTGCTGAACATCCCTAAGCCATTTTCAGAAAAGACGAGAGTCCCGGCACTATGTAGACTGCATTAGGATTACACCTTTACAACCGGTAATTTTCTATTAAGCCTAAATGATAAATGTAATCATTGCCTCCCAGCACATCCTAACGCCTACGCAAAACATCCCAAGACAAAGTAAAGTAAAGCCCAAAACGTAGCAAGCGTTGGGGTTATCAAGCTTGTACCATACAATTACAAGACAAACCTAACGGTTATTCAATTGTGCTCACCCACTCCCAGCACCCCCACCCCCTCAAGTGTAGAGAAAGAAATATAGGGTATGCAAATACAGTGGAGAACTGTGGGCGATTTTGCGGGTTTGCTGTGAATTGTTGCACTTTACTCCACTACTGTATGAATGTCTGCCATGAGCCCAAGGAAGGAGATTATATTTTAAAACATATAGGCCTCATAGTTCACACTGCAAGGCCGTCCCCATCGCCTGCTGCCAGTGACACCCGTCTCGTCAAACACTTAAGAGCTCTGCTTGCATCTGGACAGCTCTGGGAGGAGAGACACTGGAGAGAGCACCGATTCACATGAAGTAATGAGTTGCATTAAGCCACAATAGTTGCCAAGGGGATTTGTTCGGACATATCTTAAAATAGACCCTGTTGTTGAGTCATCAAAAAGGGGGAGGTGTGGGGGTGAAGCCATAGAAACGAGTCAATTATGTCAAATGTTTCACTGTCAACAACTCAAATTCAATTGCCCTGATGCTTCAATCCGGCACACATGAAATTTAAATAGGCAATTGCATAACATAATATTTTTTTTAATTTTTTTTATTGCAAAAGAAAATAAAGGGTTTAAGGCAGTAAAATAAATTCATGGGAAATCTTTTTTTGTTTGTTGAGGAAGGATGAGAGCCAGGCCTAGCCCATGAACCCATGAGACACATGTAAAAAAAAAACAGTCCACCCACTACTCTTTCCTGCCTCGCTGCTTGAGTGCGACACAGCAGAAAGAGGCTGTAAGAGATTGAAGATGTTACGATAGGCCGCTGTGGCTGAATACTCACTGCCACCAACGCTACCATGTTGGCCAGCGTGTCGCTGACAGCCTACGGCACGGTGCGGTGGCCCAGAAGAGTATTATGCTGCACAAAATCTGGGGTTTTTTTTTGGCATACAGCTAAAATGAATGTCTGTATAACACGGCCCATGAAGGGAGACCTGAGAAAACGTGTTGTTGTTGTTGAAGAATGAGACGGCATGCATCCAATGACCTACATGCTTAAAAAAAAGGGCAGTGCCTTTGAAATTCTGCTGTTTTATTAAATCTACTGTACATCAGCAATTATGGCTTGACGTGAACAGATGCCTGCATATTGGTCTAGGTCAGTACACATCATAATATCCTCTCTTGGGTTAGAGACGATTCGCGCTTTATATGTCACATACGAGAGAAAGTATTTCAAGTGAAACCTAGAAAGTATGGCCAGGAGTAAGGTGGGTGGAGGGGGATGCAGCCGATGCTTCAAATATCTCTACTTCCTGCATGGCACTGTGGTAACGCAGGTCTCCTTCTGTCCTATATAGCAACACACACACACACACACACACACACACACACAAAGGAAGTGTGAAGCAGCACAAGTGTTGTTGCGGTGATGTTTTCCGCCAACACGTCGGTGTTGGTACGTAGGTCGGTCATGGGGGGGTGCACAAAGTTTTTGTTCTGTCATAAGGTTTTACATTCAAGGTTCACCCAGGAATGCAGCAGAGAATTGGAGAGATTGAGAGAGGGAGACTGACCGCGAGTGAGAGAGAGAAAAAAAAAAAGAGAAAAAAAGAGAAAATGAGAGAGAGACCGAGAGAGACCAAGAGAGAGAGAGAGAGACAGACAGACAAAGACAGAGATAGATAGAGAGAGAGGGCGAGAGAGACACTGAACAAGCCAGCGAGCGAGAGAGGCAGAGAGAGACAGGCTACGGTTGCCATGGTAACCTCTCCAGTCCATCGTGACTGGATGCGCTCCTTAACACTGAGGATGAGGTAGCAAGAAACAGAGGAAGCCATGGGAGAAACCATTCAGCGGTTCAGTTTGAGCCCCATCATTAAATCCCCCCCCCCCCATCCTACTGCACACATGGTCCTGACCTGCTTAAGCCTATATTATGGCTGATTAATATTTCACTGCCTAACTCGCTTTCATCTTACTGGTCGTTATGTGTGTGCATGTGCGTCTGTCTGTGTCTGTGTGTGTCTGTGTCTGTGTCTGTGTGTGGTAAATAGGATCTGAAATGAGTGGGGGGGGGGGGGGGCATTGGATTATGTAATCTTCTTGAAATGTGGGAGTGTGATCAACTTCATTTCATCTCACACCGAGATGGCAGCACAGCTCAAATCCCTGTCCCATAGCTTGAGATCTGACAGCATCACAAGTGATGTAGCCTAGGAGACGGACAGACAGACAGACTAGGTGTCTGTAGACAGACAGACGGACGGACAGACAGGGCTGAAAAACTACACCACTGACTCCAACGTAAGCCAACATGCATTGCATGTCATGCTGCTATGGTCAGTGTATCAGTGAAGCATGTCGCTAATGTGACATCAGGACCATTGAGAGACCATTGGTCGACACGTACAGGTAGACAGCAGCGGGCGTCCATCACAACATCCGCAGAGTATATATATATATATATATATATATATATATATATATATATATATATATATATATATATATATATATATATATATATATGTCAGCGATACACCACCGACAGACAGACAACACTGTCTGCACATTTCACCCGCTTGTAGTTTCTCGTTTGAAAGCTAAACTTTTCACACTTTCCGACATTATTGCTCTTGTTTCAGCTTAACAACATAATAACACATACATATAAATACATATACATATATATTTACACATGAAAATACATGACACCGTCCAAGCATAGCATAGGTGTGTGGGACGTGTTGCCAAAGCGCCTACCTGTAACTGCACCACGCTGCTGCTACTCCTCCTCCTTCACCTCCTCCTCCTTCACCTTCTCCTCCTCCTCCTCCTCCTCCACCTTCTCCTCCTTCACCTCCTCCTCCTCCTCCTCCTCTGGGATGCACAGCGTACCGTTCAAGGAAACCGTTCCCCCCCGCATGGCAACGCACACGGGCTCGCGGTTACCACGCAAGACGTCATTGGCGTTAATTGGAAAAGTTCAATTTCGTCGAGAGAAACGAAAACAAAAAAAATAAAGTTAAGAGTTTTACAGTGAAGATGGCGACGCCGCTAGCAGTGATGCTAACGCTACTGCTGGTGGTGCTGGTGGAGGTGCAGCTGGTGCTGGTGGTGCTACTGGTGTTGGAGGAGAGAGACAGATATGACGCCGACGAACGAGCCTCCTCTGGCGCGCTCTCGCCTAACCAACAGAATCTGCGCTCGTCACCGGGAGGGCGGGCGCGCGCGCAGCTGGTCGCGTGCCCGCGCTCCCACCACCCACCGACAGACAGCCGTACGTGGGAGTCCGTGGGACGACCGTATGAGAAGATTTGGAGAAAACTAGAATTAGGTTAATGCTAAGAGTGAACGCAAATAATACGTGAACACGTCGGAAAATATAGACAACAAATAACGATGAATATCGATGATAAATAAATGATTAGTAGTTATTATATTTAAAATATTTATTAATATTTATTTTTTGGCGAATCTGCGGAGCAGGTGTCTGGGTGTAGTTTCTACCCAGCGGACGGTCAGCGCGTGCCCTCGAGTGCTTATATAGGGGCGCCGCCGGCCAACGGTTTTGTTTTCCTAAGGCCGCGCGGAGGAGGAGGACTGTCCAAAGGTCGCCGCCTTTCTCTGTTTGAATGACACACATACCTATATATAATCACTAATCTCAACTATAAAATAAATTGTTGTGTGGCGATAAGCGTGATACGGGTCGCTGTATAAACAGCTTCACAAAGCATTGTGTCTTAAGTGTAATGTTGACCCACTCTGTTGTGTATTTCAATTCGCAGTTAGTCTATTATTGCGATAAGTAAGGAAGGAAGGAGGAAAGGAAAGGTCGCAGAGATTTGGAGCAACGTGGTTTCCTATTCCCTAGATCCTACATTTTCATACTTAATTGTTTTTGGTTTTTCATTGACCTGATTATTATTAACCGGCTTTCGACGTCCTTTTCGTCCTGCCGTCCTCCTGGCTCAACACTTCCACCTTGCGGCCAGCGGCTGAACTACAGCGCCACGGTTGGTGTGCTTTCATAAGACACAAAAAAACACAAACCACAGTCACTTTTCGTTTTTTTATTATATCAAAATACAAAAATTTGAGAGGAAAATGTTGTATGGGACTAAGCATTGGAAATGAAATGATGACATGAATACAGCACTGCTTTTATATTCTCTCAGACATGCCATAGGTCATGGATCCTGTGCTAGGCCCATGTCTGTCGTGTTTTGCCATAATACATAAGCCTATGCATTTCTTTCCATGTATATTTATATATATACGGCTATGTCTGCGACCAAAACGCGTCCAGTCACAGGTGGCGATAGCCTAAACTGTGTCATAATTTGAGTCGTATGTTTTCCGAAGAACAAAGTTTTGATGGCAGTTGGACATGAAGAGTGAGTAACACAAGAACTTTGACACCAAGAAAACCATAAAAAATATCCCCTGGACAAAAAAACAACCTAATACAAGTATTTTACATAAGGCTTTGGTACAGCACCATACAGTATGAGTTAATTGCTCACGTAAAGTTAAGTGAAGCGAAATACCTGATGTAATGATGTACACAATCTATAAAGTGAAACCAAAAAAAACAAGAAAACAAGAAAAAGAAACCAAAAAAAACACACACACCAGGTTATCGTTCAAAAAACAGACACATGTAAAAAGTATTATATGTTCTAGCTTTGAGATATTTACATATGAACAATGTCGAAACATCCGAACCCAACAAATTAAAAAAAGGTAAGAATCGGTGCACGAAATAAAACAACATGGTATACATAATAATGTAAACGTGGAATTTACAGCACAGAGTTCAATGGATGGAAAAATGACATGTAAAATGACGTGTAGTTAGTTTTCCTTCTTTTTATGCACTACTTGGTTTGCTTGGGTATAAGCATTAGTTAAAACAGTCAACAATGTAGTGCCTATTATAGCCTACAGTAATAATACATTCTAGTTTCCCAGTGCTGGTACACATGAAAAAACAGAGAATATAGAAAATACTAAATATTCTATTTCATGTCCAATAACAGCCCGTTTGGATGTCCATGAATGATTGCTAAATAGGTGTTTGTATTTTTCTCTACATGCAAGTTTAATACAATAAAATGAAATTGGCTCTAAGTATTATCCTACCAGCACCTAACAATGCACTAAGAAAGCTCTACGCAGAAAATCAAAAAACTGGATCAAACAGTTTCTCCGAAGCAGCCCTCTTGAACACTGCACACACGTTTTTGTTAAATAAGCAAAAGAGCCTGCGGAAGACTACATACATTAATCAAAAAACGAAACAAAAATAACCTACATCGAGTTGGATGTATGAGTCGTAGCTTCCCCCCCCCCCCCCCCCCCCCCCCCGCCGCCGCCCGCAAACTTCCCCCAAAACCTTCGCTAAGAGAATCAGTTATGAAATACAAAGGGTGTTGTACCGGAGAGTACTCGTGGCGATAACTGTGTACAGTACAAGTCCTGACTGTAAGAGGTGGAGGAGATCGGGTGTGGTAAAGGTGGATGCCCCTGCAGTGCTGTGCTTGAAACAGTGCTGTCAACTGAACTTTGAACTGTGTAGACCTGTGTTCAATAAGAAGCTTTTCTTCACAAAAACGGACAAATGTGCACTCGGATAACGTGTCTCGTTAGATACACTAATGCTAATATCCAAATCAAAGTTGTTGTTGTTGTTGTTGTTGTTTTTTTAATGGTGACAATCCATAATGTTTTCCCTCTCATGCTAAGGTTAATATTTTTAATATCAACACAGATTAAATCATCGATATATCCACTTTGGAGAGGGTACCCTGGAAGCACAGACACACATTGCAAACACTATAGAAATAAGTGTCGAGTTCACTGGAAAGTAGTAATCTTAAGTCTCCATTATTCAAGGTTATATATGTTCCATGTTCAGGAATCGTCTCTAATCACTCATTACAACATGTAACCGTCATGTAAAAATAAACCTAGTGTCTAACAAGAGTCTAAAGTTCGTCAGATCGACACAGAGGGCTGGATCGTTCCTTGTGGACACAAATCAAATGAAAAGAAAAGAAAGGCCTTGGGACCTCTAGTCTACAGCACCACGAAGTTTAAACATAGCACCAAATTGTAATGTTCAAAGCAACTAGGCTCTCTAACACACTTTTTTTTTTTTTTTGTCCTTCCTCCCCTTCGTCCTCCATAACACTAATGTAAACACAATCTGTTGCACAGTAGGTATTGTACATGACTATGACTATGTCTGTGGCTCCTAGACCCTTTGCTCTGGGTTGGATTCGCTTTAGGGGGGGGGGGGGGGTACAAGGCAAGCGATTTTGGATGGATCTACACATGTGCTCATAACAGGAAGGGGGGGGGGGGGGGGATATTGTGTCTCTGTGTCCTCCCACCGTGGGAGAGGGACACATACTCTGCTTCTAAAGCTTGGAGAACTGCCATTCACTATACATCAGAGTGGATACTACTAAAACGTTTTGTGCAGCCAGCGGGCTAGGGCAATAATACATTGTACGGTACTAACATTTCAAGATGTATCCATCTGCTCAGATAAAATAACGTCTGCTAAAGTATGACAAACGAGGCACCTCAAAATGTTTTATAAACATTGTCCACTTAAAGCCGTACAGTAAGCAAATATTTTTTTCTTCTTCTATATAATCTAATTTCTTCCTTTCCTTTCTTTGAAATCCTCCTTCCTTTTTTCCGTACACACCCTCTGTTACATAAACCATCTTCCTGTAAAACATGGTTTGATTCATCTTTACAAATACAATACACACCATGTACAGTACATAACAAATATAGATTTTTTTTTTAATCCCCGTATCTTACATGAAACCAATTCCTAAAGTAGAATATGCTCTTTGATGGATCAATTTCTCGCTCGACTTTCACTTTTGACCAACCACCACATCAAAAGAGTATGATATATCAATGTAACCAATCGGTTTGATTTGTTCATGCGTATATTTGTTAGAAAACATCTGATTAGTTAGTATTGGATGCTTATCTATTTGATATGTCTTCTAAAAAGTCGACCTAGGGTTTTTGAGATCACCATAAAGAATGCACTAAAGCAAGTAGTTAGAGTAGCCATTAGGACGAAAAGGAACCGGATCAAAAGTAATTGTAATAAACTAATAATTATCCTGTTTTCAAAACGTTTTGAAAATGGAGAGAGATGTGGAATTTTTGGACCGATCGTGTCAAACTGTGCCAACTCACGAATACCGGTTTTCTTTACGGTCACCAAAATGATGCGTGTGTCAGGTCATTCAATGTACTGTGTCGTCTGGACATTCACTTCCTGTACATCAGAACATACATTCATTATCGGTTAGTGTTTGAAAAAAATCAACAAACATAGAGAGAAGTAGCTAGCAAGTAATATACAGTTGTTAAGGAGAGAAACAGTCAAAATGGCCACCGTCTGAATACTTCCCCATTCACTTACATTTACAGCTCTTTGCCCCGTGCGACAATTCAGATTCGTTTTTTCTTCAGACTTCTTGAAGCAATAGCCGAGTCCAGTATCGTTGTAAAGATTGCTTTGAATTATGAGTTAACATCCTAAACTAATAGTTTCCTTCTGCATGAAGACATATGTACAGTGCTTCTGTACCATGCGGCTGTTTCCGGTACAATGCACTCGTTTCACTTTACAATTCGAAGCTCCAGTGTATTTTGAAACTAAGAAGTCATTTTTCCGTTATAGTTTTGTCGTAGTATTAATAATATACACAGTCAAAGCAGGTATCCCGTTAAAATAGAAAACTAAAATCTAAAAAAAACAAACTAAGAATAATGCATTTTCTGCAGCATCCTTTTTTTCTAATATGTCCTTGGCAGAGAAATAAAACCATTACACAAATAATCGTGGAGCACCTTACTCCTACAAAAGACGAATATGACAAAGGCAAAGGAAAAGGCAGTTGATTCTTATGTTAAAATAACAAAGAGAAAAAGGCAAAAAAAGGCACATAGAGATGTGCCACTTTCACAAATTAGTCCATATTAGTTTAACACATAGTACACACACAACACGATTCGTCACCCTGTTCTAACCCTAGAAGCCGAACCTCTTTTAAGTCCCGCGTTACTTCGAGGAGATTAAAGACTTAGCGTCTTCGCCGTAACAGCGTCGTCACGGCGACGAGCTCAAACACACCCAACCGTCAAGCACTTTTTAAGACAATGTCCTCTAATGGTTAAAGATTATGAGTTTCCATGCTTGGCATTAGATAATTCATCAGCAAAAAAAAAAAAAAGAGAAAAAGTATATATATTTATAGATATATATATATATATGCAAGTTAAAATTCAGCAAAGCTTCAAAAATGTGTGTGTGTCTGGAGTGTGGAGTTTGAAAGAAACCGTCTTGCACCGCTTTGTTTAATGTGTAAAAAGGTCAGGTGCGTATACAGTTATACCGCAAGAAGTTATAGAAACGCTGTATCTTACTTTGAGGTATATTTTGTGGTAAGGACCCTGTGTTAGATGCTGACACTATTTGTATTGTAGGAAAGGTAAGACAGATGTCCTTTGTACGAGGACGCACCAGGTTTAACAGTACGCTGTATCACTGAAACACCGAAAGATATGGACCCCCATTGATGGCTAGTGAGTGGATTTTTTTTGTTTGTTGTGACCTATTCAACCAACACATAGTTTATTACTGTGAGGGGGAACTGAGTCCCCCCCCATCCTCGTCTTACTATTTTATGTACATTATATATTTCAGAGCGTATTTTTTTTCTCCAGGTGAACTCCCTCTTGTAGTCAGGGGGAAAAAACAAAGAAATGCAATCGTTTTTTTTTAGTTTGTTTTTTTTGTTTGTTTTTTTTTCTTTCTTTTTTTCGATGAACTAGAAAAAATCCCAGTGACGGGTATTTTTTTAATCCTTGAGGATTCAGCTTGGTGTTGTTGTCACTGCTGTACACGCCGTTTTTTTTTTTTCCGCAGCGGAGTAGCTTGGGAGAGAGATGGAGCGAGAGAGACAGAGAGAGAGAGAGAAAGAGAGAGAGAGATCCCATGGGTCGGGCCCTTTTCTTTTTTTAGTTTTACTGTGGGTTCAGGGGAGAGTCCCATAGTTTGGACCCTCGCAGTCTGTGCCAGCCAGAATGCCCGCCTGGTCCTCGTCCGACCGCCTGCCATGCAGGAGGGAGGTCAGGTAGAGATAGGGGTTTCTCCTGTGTTGCTTCTTCTCCTTCTTGTGGACGGGGGGATCGCTGTCGCCCTCTAGTGGCGTCTGAGGGCTCTGCAGGGTCTGAGAAGGGGACACACCTGTGAAACAACCGCGGCGGTTACAGAGTGGCGAGACCGAGACAAAAAACATGGCCACGCCCCCCCCCGCTGGCCACGCCCCCCCCGTCCAGGTCTAAGCTGACCTTACGGACTGTCCTACCTGTTCTCCTTCGAGAAGTCGTGTTGTTATTGTTGTTGGCCGCCACTCCCTTGGCTTTAGTAATACACTGGTGCAGAAGCTCTTGTAAGTTCTCAGACCCGGCAGACTCCCCAGACGCCCCTAGAGGTTCCCTGAGGAGAAGGAGAGACAGGGACACACCGGCGGCGGCCGGAGGTTAACCACCACCGGCGAGGGGACCGCTGCTACCTTCTCCGACTGCAAGACCAGAGGGAGGCTGCGTGAATGGCAACATGGCCGAGAAGGCGTAGTGGGGTGAGGCACGCTCGCTTCTCGTTATTTGCAATAAGCGCTTTCAGTAAAGGCGTTTATTCCATTTCTACCTGTATTAGTAGGCAATTCAACATTTAGAAAGAAAGAAAGAAAGAAGGGTATAGGAATACAGACACAGTAACCTTCTTGAACAACTAATATAATTAAGTCCCAATCCAGAATTTAAATATATAAATAGAAATGCAGAACGCTTCCTAATGGCTGGGCATTTTGAAGAAGAAGGAAAAAAAAATGAAATGCTGTTGGATTTGGTTTCTAGCTTTAACATTTGTATAACATGAGCATATTATAATATGCAGGTTATCATCCAAATCAAATGCTAGATTGGGCCTTTAATTATGGGATGTCTGTAGTAGTGTTTTAGCTGTATAAAACCCATAGAATGAAAACAATCAGAGTCAATGAGACATTTACACGCTACTCCATGTATAGCCAACAAGTCACACTAGATGCACTTGTATTACATGTGAAGTATGTTTTGTTATTATGTCCATTGTATGGGTGTTACATCATTTCCTTTACATTGATTAAAAGATGAGCGATGTTTAATCAGGAAAACAAAAAATAATCTAGATGAACTAAGATGGAAGTTGTTGTTATCTTAACATACGGTCGGTTTTAAGAAATACTTTTACCTCATACCGAATACTTGTGTTTGTGCCGTCCATCTCTCATAGAACACATAAGTAAAGTAAATCATAAAAGTCAACATTTTCAAGTTTCAGGTTTGTAAGGCTCAATGATCGCTCAGCGTGCCTTTCAACAAACTGAATACAAGAGCCTCAAAACGTGACTTAACCTTTTTCGTTAAGTCACGTTTGATCTTTTTTATTGCGAGTGAAACATTTCAAAAGGCACAGAAAGCTTTTAGAAACGCTGTCCGTTGTGTGTCACTGTGGAGGGAACAATATCAGAACCATTAGCAGAGAGAGAGAGAGAGTGAGAGGGGGAGAGAGAGAGAGAGAGAGAGAGAGAGTGGGGGAGAGAGAGACAAAATCTTTAGAATTGAAAAACACAGTCCTGGACCAACGAGAGATGGTCTCCATAATCATACAGGACACTGTGCGCCAGTGGCCACAGCGCCGTCCAAACAGTACAGGTTAATTCTCAATAGACATGGACACTGGTACAGCACACTTCCATAGACATAAACACTGCGTACAGAGGCTTCACCATGCCGACGGGAAGAGATGGCAGGAGGAGGAGGAGGGGTATGGCCGTTAAAGAACAGTCACATGACAGGAAGAAGGAAATGGCCTTTTTTTTTTAAAAACAGTCACATGACAGAAAAAAACGAAAGCACTTGGAAGACGACAACATGTGACGGAGAATTAATTCGGAGGATTACTGTTATTTGGTTCGGATCGTAGAGAGAAGGTATATAAAGATATATAAAGATATATATATATTTAAAGAACGCATGCATGGCATTTTGCACATGAAACACAACTTTAAAGGGGAACACTCCGGTCTATCGGTCACCAATGGCTCCTCCAGTGATTCAAGTTTGGGGGTTTTTTTTGTGGTTATCGAGGGAAACGGGTTGCGTGTCCCTCAGTAACGCTCAATTGGCGAAATGAAAATAATAAAACATACAGTCCTCCTACGGATCGCAATGTTTCGCCAGATCAATGGGTGTAACGGCGCCCCCCCCCACCGCATGGAGGGGCGGGCGTGGTCGGGCCCGCTGTGATGTGATACGGTGGGGCGGAGCGCGTCTCATCGACCGCCTCGTTAGCGTTAACGCCCGACACTCGCACTTGAATCATCCGCCTACAGAGTGCCTCAGCCCAAAGTGGTTCCCCTTTAAAGGAGAGAGAGAGGGAGAGAGAGAGGGAGAGAGAGAGAGAGAGAGTGACTAGAGCCCGCCCCCTGCTGAGCCCTTTCCTCTCAGACATGGGTCCAACCCTTACCTATTGCGGCGTAGCGGGCCGGGTCACAACAACGCTGCCCAGATAGCTGAGATCAATCAAAAACAAATGAGGTAAGATCCCTTACCCTGGATGAACGAAGCAGCACACCTTACATGATATCATGGTACCCCTCCCCCGACCCTCCCCCCCCCCCACCGCCCCCACCGCCCCCCCCGCCCCCCCCCGCTTTAAGGCCTGTGACGTTGGAAACCGACATCTTGTCAGTGTCTAGGCTGCTTCTTTCAAAGAAGGAATGGGGGGGGGGGGGGGGGGGTTGGGTGAATGTAAAAGGGGCAACAAAAAAAATACAGTAGGCATTATGGGGAGCAAATTGTATATGCGCCTCAGGTAGAATCATATGCATTCACAAGAAATATGCTTAAAGCTTTGAGAGGTAGGATTTTTTTTTAATCCTGTCATGTATTTTGGCTAATTCACTAAAATGTAGGTCAAATATTTTGTAGCGATGGTAATTGTAGGGAAGGATAAACAGCCGAATATGTTAATTATTTAGAAAATTAAGTTGGAAATTGCAGAATGCCACTGAAACATTTTTTGACAATTTATTAATTTAATTCATGTCAAATTGAGCAGCTACATAGTGATAAACCTGAGACAGAAAAATTGAATTTGAATCAATCTCAAATTTAGAGCTAATTTTATGTAATGCAGTAATTTTTGGGGAATATATGCTTATTGGCCATCCAAAAATCTACCTTTACACTAGATTTCCAAAAAAATGTGTGCTAAATGCAATCACATGCTTTCAGCATATTCATAACAAATATGCCTCATTGTTTATTGGTCCTTACACCCCCCAAATTTTGTAGCTTTATATTAAATTAAAATGGGGGAAGAGAGTCGCCGATCTCTGCTTTAAGCGACTGTAATGTGACTCTTCTCTAGTGGCGTGGATCACCTACCCTGAGGCGGATATCTGGAGCTGAGAGGGCTCTGAGGGCAGCATCTCCTCCTCCGTCCTCCTCTGGGACGGCCTCTGCCCGAACACGTCCCTGCCCTCTGCAGGCGGGGAGGGGGACTGGGAGGGGTAACTGGCGGCGGTGGACGCGTACGACATGTGGGTGCCGCGGTAGCCGGGGCTGGGCTGCCGGCCGCCGCCGCCGCCCTGCGTGGGGGACGTGGTGGGGGAGGACCTCCGCGAGAAGCTGACGGTGGCCGAGGGCCTCAGGGTGATCTCGGGCATCTCCAGCGAGCGCGAGGTGCGCAGGATGCTGGGGCGCGGCGGGGGCCGCACCAGGATGTCCGGCGAGCCCGGCTGCGTGCTCAAGGGGCTCTGAGAGAGCGGCGAGAGGCGGGACGGCTGGAGCACCAGCGGTGGGAGGCTGGGGTCGGCCCGGCGCCCCGCCCTGGGGCTGAGCCACGACTGGGGGCTGCTGCTGGGCGCCGTGCTGGGGCTCCCAGCGCGGGCCACCGGGTCAGGGTAAGGCAACACCGGTACGCCCACACCGTGGGACGTGTGTCTGAGCTGGCCCAGACTCTGGGCCTGTTGCATAGCTAAGCGCCTCACCGGCGGCCCCGGAGGCCGGTCTCGGCCCTGGGGAGCCACGGGCACCTCCAGCTGCAGGAGTCCGGGGCTGGAGGGGTCTGACATGGGCGGGAGGTGGAGCGAGTGCGGCGGGTAGGGGGGCGGGTCTGGGAGGTCCTGGGGGTGATGCAGGGGATGGTGCGGCGGGTAGATGAAGCGAGGACCCTCTAGACCCAGGAAGGGGAACTCATGGGGCTGCCAGCTCTCGGGCGAGCGAGGCACGGGGCTGTGCGTGAGCGAGAGCGAGTGGCCGGAGGCGGTGTACTGATGGTGCTCCATGTCCCCGCTCTCCTCCGGGATGGAGGGGTAGCCGAAGGGCCCCTCGGCGGTGCCGGGGGGGGAGGACAGGGCGGAGCTGCGCGGGCTGATGTCGGGCATGTAGAACGGCGGCGGGATCCCTGATTCGCCGCGGCTGCCCAGATACCCGTAGAACGGGCCCTGCGGGAAGCCCCGGTAGCGGGAGGCCGGCGCCTGCCCCGAAGCGTGCAGCGTGCCGCCCTCCGCAAAGCTCATACCTTCCATGGCGCGGTGCAGGCGGGGGCTGTAGTTGGGGGGCTGCGTGGAGGACTCCAGGCTGGAGGAGGTGGGGGACAGCTGGGGCCGCAGCGTGGGCATGATGGGGGGCAGGGGCCCCGGGTCGAAGTCGTTCTCCTCGTCCGACTGCCGGAACTCGGGGTACATGTCCGACTCCTCGGCGAACGGGAAGCCCTGGATGCGGCGCGCCGGCGGGCTGGCGTCCATGATGAAGCGGCCGTCGGGCCCGCGGCTGATGAGCTCGATGGGCGTGGTGACCTCCGCCTCGTGCTTGGACACGCTGTACTTCTTGCTGGCTATGGCACGCTTGGTCTTCTTGTAGAAGGACAGCTCCTTGTCCTTCTCCCGCTGGGGGCTGGGCAGCTTGCGGACGTACAGGCCCGGCCCGTGGGAGCTGTCCGAGGAGAGGGAGCGAGGCCGGGAGGGAGGGGAGCTCTCTGGACTGATCTTTCCTGAAGAGAGCCTGCGACGGAGGGGGGGGGGGGGGAAACAACACACAAAAACCGCGAGGTTCACACGTCAAACGCACGGGAAACGCGTCATCAGGTGAAACAGACACGAGGTATTTAAGGAGTAAACCGCCAATACAAGCAAAAGTAAAAAGTGTTGAGCGACATTCCGAGAAGCGAGACAGATGACACACAACCAAAGCCATGACAGCACACCCAGTCAGCCATAATGAACTGCATTATGATAATGACCGACTCGCGGCAGCATCAGCATCGAGCGCAACACTGCCGCTAATGAGCCAAGCCAAAAGGGATGGGATGAGAGAGGGAGAACCATCTATGCAACCATGACAACCGCCTCACAGATCTCAGATTCCCCATCACCACTTGCTTTTTTTTTTTCTTTTTTTTTTCCCTCCGCGGCCTATTTGCATATGCTGCACAAAATGCTGATGTGTGTGAAGCATCGTGACGACAGCTAACCAGGCCTCTGTACAATTATCAATCGCCCAAACCAGGAGCAGCATAGCCAAATCTTTTTTCCTTCTTTTTTTTGAAAACTGCCACTGAATGGAATAAGATAGAGAAGAAGACATTTATACAGAGCAGTGCATATACCCACTACTGTACATGCAGCTTAGCCTATATGCAAACTCAATCTATTATTGTACAGGGCATGCAAATAGGCCAGTGGTGCACTAAAGCAAACACTCATTGTTATCAACTCCATTGCTTTTCCTATGCGATGCATTAACCATGCAGCCAATGCAGCCAGTGCAGTGCAGCACACGTTTTAGGGTTTTATGGTATGGGGAGGGGGGGGGGGGGGCGGAGCAAGGCACTCACAGGGGGCTGGCGGGCGGGGGCAAGTAACTGCTCCTGGCAGGCTCATCCCAGCAGGGCTCTACCCCTGGCAAGGGGGTGAGAGGAGGCCTGCGATGGGAGACAAACAACACGGGCCTGGTACGTAAGTTTTCCGTTTTTTTTTTTTTTTTCTGTAGTTTTTTTTTTTTTTTTTTTGATCGGTACAAATGTGGGAATGCTCGACAAAACTGAACACGGACCGCCGAGGCCACTTTAGAAAAAACAACAATCCGGTCCAAAGAATTGCTAATATTCAACCTTTTAAATGCAGTTTCAAATAAACCAAATCGAGAGTTAGAAAGAAGCAACTCATGGTTTGATATTTTTCGGAAATGATATTTAAACACGTAACACGTAGGACACAAAAAAAAAAAAAGGTTTTCTTTTGCAAGGTTGACGTTCGAATGCAGTCGTACAGAGTACAGGGTCGGTTTAAAAACACAGACAGACACGGACAGCGCTGGTATTGTACAGTCAATGTGCGGCTTCAGTGCTAAATTAAAAATAGCCACTCTCAAACACTGCAAGAATCATGCAGAAGGCAGACAGCTTTAAAGGGTAAAGAATACAGATGAATCAAAGATCAATACGCACACTGCAGCATTGGCACTCAGGATAATGTGGTTGAAATGCTGACTCGGCTTTTCCAAACTGTAACCCCTCTTGCGATCCACCAGAGGTAGCTATTGTACACATTCCTTTCATCCTTTTCAGGTTTTACTTCAATGTCTTTATCTTAGGGTCCTTTAAATTTTGAACTTTTGCTGTATTTACAGACTTTACCGTCGCAGCTATACTTGGTGACAATGGAAAAAGAAACTTATGGTAAACTGGAAGACGGTTCTATGATGGCTCCTCCGAAACCTGTCGCTTTTGTATTGCTTTTTAGTTTTGCTGATGTTGAAATTGGCTTCATGTGAAGTACGTTGTCTATGAAATGTTGCTACATGAATAAAGTTTGACTTGACTGGAACTGTCCAGATCTGTCACTCACAAAACTGTTGAGTTCAGTGAGAGCTACTAAAACCAAGCAGTCAACGACATAAAGACCGCCATTTCTCATCAATCCTTCATCTATCGAATACTCAACAGTAATAATATTAAACTCTACGTTTTTGACGATGACATTGAACAAGCACAATATTAGCTACCTCTAGCAGATGACCAGAAACGCAAACATGGCTGTCAGGCGCTACTTACGGTGACTCTATGCTTTTCCTGAAGTGCGTCACGGACAAAGGCGGGTCTGGAAAGGGAAACAGAACAACAGAAGAAAAAAACACAAAGCAAAATACAAGCGATCAAACTTGGCATCTCTTCTGTTGAGCCCCAAGCGGTGTAAAATGGCGGCATGCGCGTAATACTCCGTGTATCTACCAGTGTGCATCCGACCTGGTTTACGCTTCAGCTTGCGGCGGTGCTGCTTGTTGACGAAGCACGCGGCGAGCGTGCTGAAGAGCACCGCCGCCGCCAGGAAGCAGATGGTCGCCACCACGCCCGCCACCACGGGCCGCGCCAGCCCCTCGTCCACCACCTCCGCCGGGGCGTACAAGTCTGAGGGGAACAGGTCACATGGTTTAGTCACGCCAGCGCTGCACAGAAGTGTATAACATTTGTCCTCGTTTGACTCCCTTTAACACCTGAACGACGGCTTTTACTTTCAATGGATCTGAAGATTTATTCGTAAAACTGACCATTAGTTGTCAATAGTTGCCAAAGCATTATTAATATTTTACTATTACTGTTTAGTCATTTTTAGCAGACGCTTTAATCCAAAGCGACTTTCAGTCTCTCAGACTCTCAGACTTTCAGACTTTAGGGTTCAAACCCAGAACCTTTCGGCTGGGAGTCAAACACCCTCACCGCCATATTTCCTTACGTTTTGAAAAGTGCAATACTGACCGGTGCTGGACACGCCCACCACGTTGCTGCTCTCGCTGATGAGGTCATCCATGACCGCCATGACCCGGAACTCATACCAGGACTCCTGGACCACAACAGCAACAACAACAACAACAACAAAACAACAACAGACAACACATTGTATGAAATGCTGACATGGCTACGCCACAGCGATGCAGTGTGATGATGACCTTGTGATGATTTTGATAGTTTTGCGCGTATGTAAATGCCGGTCTGCACTTACAAAACGTTGGCTACGACCGTCAATTCCATGAATATATTATGGGTCAGTGCTATGATCGTATTATGAACATATTATGGGCTATCATAATACAATCATAGCGAATAGCGATAACCTACGAGACAATACAACTGTTTGCTAGTTTGCATATTCAGTTCTTACAAGCTTCATCGTGTTACCGTGGTTACACACCACACCAACAGACACCAACATCGGGCCAGTGACAGTGTGCCATACAGCCGTTGCTGGCTGACATTTTATGTTGGCGAACATGTCGAATCGGCATTGACCACCACCACCCACCACCCATCACCCACCACCACCCATCACCACCACCCATCACCACCACCCACCACCATTACCCACCACCATTACCCACCACCCATCACCACCACCCACCACCCACCATCCACCACCCATCACCACCACCCACCACCATTACCCACCACCATTACCCACCACCCATCACCACCATTACCCACCACCCATCACCACCATTACCCACCACCACCCATCACCACCATTACCCACCACCACCCACCACTATTACCCACCACCCATCACCACCCACCACCCACCACCCATCACCCATCACCACCCACCACCCACCACCCATCACCCATCACCGCCACCACCCACCACCACCACCACCACCCCCCCCACCCCTCACCTGAACGAGGTCGCGGGCGATGAGCTCGGTCTCGGTGGCGGGGATCAGGTCTTCCAGCACCTCCCACCTCTCCCCGAGGCGAAACTCCATGATGTAGCGGTCGACGGGCGAGGAGTGGTTGGCCGGCGGCAGCCAGGTGAGCAGGACGCCGTGCTGCGTGCGGTTGGCGGTGAGGCACCGTGGTGGCGTGAGGAGCACCAGGGGTTCAGGGGTGCTCAGCGGAGAGCCTGCGGAGGGAGAGGCGTACTTTATGAATATACACACTGTGTAACATGTAGACATGGTTAGATAAATACACACGCTGTGTAACATGTAGACATGGTTAGATACATGGTTAGATAAATACACACACTGTGTAACATGTAGACATGGTTAGATACATGGTTAGATAAATACACACACTGTGTAACATGTAGACATGGTTAGATAAATACACACACTGTGTAACATGTAGACATGGTTAGATAAATACACACACTGTGTAACATGTAGACATGGTTAGATAAATACACACGCTGTGTAACATGTAGACATGGTTAGATACATGGTTAGATAAATACACACACTGTGTAACATGTAGACATGGTTAGATAAATACACACGCTGTGTAACATGTAGACATGGTTAGATACTGACATGGTTAGATAAATACACACACTGTGTAACATATAGACATGGTTAGATAAATACACACGCTGTGTAACATGTAGACATGGTTAGATACATGGTTAGATAAATACACACACTGTGTAACATGTAGACATGGTTAGATAAATACACACACTGTGTAACATGTAGACATGGTTAGATAAATACACACGCTGTGTAACATGTAGACATGGTTAGATACATGGTTAGATAAATACACACACTGTGTAACATGTAGACATGGTTAGATAAATACACACACTGTGTAACATATAGACATGGTTAGATACATGGTTAGATAAATACACACGCTGTGTAACATGTAGACATGGTTAGGGAACGTATTGGTTTTATACTCATTTTATTGTAAAAAAAACCACCCAAACTATTTATATATACTTGTATGTATGTAATCAAAATATGTTATTTTTAGTTTTACATTGTTATCATCATCGTCATCTTCATCACCATCGATCTCATCACCATTATCAGTAGTAGTATTAGTAGTGATAGTATTATTAGTAAAATAAGACGATAAAAGAAGATAAAACCGACTTGATAATAAAAATAAGATAAAAATTAAGTGGAAATTAGAATACCTAAAATGCATAACATAAGATGGAAAATAAAACCCAACTGAATTATAATAATAATTTTAAAAAATAAAGTACAAAAATAGAATACATGGAATACAACGTGTTTAAAGAGGTGTGGAAGTGAAGAAGTGCGGAGCAAATGCAAAAAAGAGTTTCACGCCTGTATCAGGAAAGCCATCGCTAGTTAAAGGCTAAAGTGAAGAGATACGTTTTTAGCTTTCTTTTCAACATATTTAGCGAGCTGGCTTCCCTGATTTCTATACATAGTTCAGTAGATTTGGAGCATTACTGACAAAGTCTGCGTCCCTGATCCTCTCCCGGCTGTTGCTGAGAACCTCCAACCAGCCGCAGATGATCGCAGTGTTCTTGAAGGCAAGTAGTTGACAAGGGAGTTAGCAGCGTAGCTTGGTCCTAGCCCATTAAGGACTTTGTATCTAGGGAGGAGGACCTTAAAATCAATGCTGAATGTAACCGGAAGCCGCTAGAACTGGACTAATGTGCTCTCTCCTCTTGGTTCTGGTTAACAGCCGAGCTGCAGAGTTTTGAATGAGCTGAAGTCTCTCAGTGGTTTTGTTTTTGGGAGGCCGGTAAGTAAGTGTGTTATAGTAATTGAGTCGGCTTGAAAGAAAGGCATGGATCGGTTTTTCGGCATCTTTTTGGTCGTAATTTAGCTATGTTTCTACGGTGGGAAAAAATGTTTTCATCACCTTGTTAATGTGGGACTTGAAACTTAGAGCTGAATCTACGATAACACTAAGACGTGTAACCTCTGATTTAATCCAGGGAGTAAATTTCCCCAGATTACGAAACAGCATTTCTCTTTTTGTTTTAGGGCCGACTGGTAGGATTTCAGTTCTGTCCTAAAGAAGCTGCAGCATCGTTTGCTTCAGCGGAGATGCACAGTTGCGTGTCCTCCGCATATGGAAACATACATTGTGCTCTCTAATGACGTCCCCAAGTGGCAGCATGTGTAGTGAGCTCCCTGGTGCAACCCCTCGTGTTTCTCAGACACATGATATCCGAGCCCGACGTAAAACGCTCTCCCGTCGATGTACAGTATGTTGTGAACCAGTCTCACACAAGACGGTCAGAAAGACCAACCAAATTTTCAAGATGATTGATATCGGAAATCATGGTCAGTAAAAGAGGACAGAATTTGAGACCTTAGTTGCATCAAGGTTTAGTCCGAGGTCACTGATTATTAGTGAGCACATTAAGAACTGAGTTTATTTGCACTGAAACTATCTTACTAATGAATGGAAGGGTGGACATCCGCCTATAGCTGGTCAGCGAATTACCATCCAGGTTGGGTTTCATTAGTAAGGGTTTTACAACAGCTGGTTGAAGGCATTTGGAGTAGCACTAGCATTAGCAATACTAGTAGTAGGTGTATGAGTATGAGTAGTAGTAGTAGTAGTAGTAGCAGTATTAGTACTAGTGGTAGTAGTAGTAGTAGTAGTAGTAGTATAGTAGTAGTAGTAGTAGTAGTAGTAGTGGTAGTGGTAGTAGTAGTAGTAGTAGTAGTGGTAGTAGTAGTAGTAGTAGTAGTAGTAGTAGTAGTAGTAGTAGTAGTAGTAGTAGTGGTAGTAGTAGTAGTAGTAGTAGTAGTGGTAGTAGTAGTAGTAGTAGTAGTAGTAGTGGTAGTAGTAGTAGTAGCATCAGTAGTAGTAGTAGTGGTAGTAGTAGTAGTAGTAGTAGTAGTAGTGGTAGTAGTAGTAGTAGTAGCAGTAGTAGTAGCATCAGTAGTAGTAGTAGTAGTAGTAGTGGTAGTAGTAGTAGTGGTAGTAGTAGTAGTAGTAGTGGTAGTAGTGGTAGTAGTAGTAGTAGTAGTAGTAGTAGTAGTAGTAGTAGTAGTAGTAGTAGTAGTAGTGGTAGTAGTAGTAGTAGTGGTAGTAGTAGTAGTGGTAGTAGTAGTAGTAGTAGTAGTAGTGGTAGTAGTAGTAGTAGTAGTAGTAGTAGCAGTAGTAGTAGTAGTATTAGTAGTAGTGGTAGTAGTAGTAGCATCAGTAGTAGTAGTAGTGGTAGTAGTAGTGGTAGTAGTAGTAGTGGTAGTAGTAGTAGTAGTAGTAGTTGCATCAGTAGTAGTAGCGGTAGTAGTAGTAGTAGTAGTAGGAGTAGTAGTAGTAGTATTAGTAGTAGTGGTAGTAGTAGTAGTAGCATCAGTAGTAGTAGTAGTGGTAGTAGTAGTAGTAGTAGCAGTAGTAGTAGCATCAGTAGTAGTAGTAGTAGTAGTAGTAGTAGTAGTGGTAGTAGTGGTAGTAGTAGTAGTAGCATCAGTAGTAGTAGCGGTAGTAGTAGTAGTAGTAGTAGTAGTAGTAGTAGTAGTAGTAGTAGTAGTAGTAGTAGTAGCAGCAGCAGTAGTAGTAGTAGTGGTAGTGGTAATGGTAGTAGTAGTAGTAGTAGTGGTAGTGGTAGCAGTAGTAGTAGTAGTGGTAGTGGTAATGGTAGTAGTAGTAGTAGTAGTAGTAGTAGTAGCAGCAGCAGTAGTAGTAGTAGTAGTAGTAGTAGTAGTAGTAGTAGTAGTAGTAGTGGTAGTGGTAGTAGTAGTAGTAGTAGTATATCCATATTGTGAGTACAGATGAAAAATGTATGATATGTACATATGATGTATCCCATTATTGTGATGAGTATTGCCTTAACTACCCGACTTTGCGGCAGCTGCAACATGGAATTCATCTTTCTAAGTATTAATCAGTTGCAATGTATCACTAGAGGGCACTATATACCATAGTCCAATTATCTGGTGGTCATCCGAATCGCAAGATTCATTAAAACAGGAAACTCATTAAAAAGAAGAAGTATAAAACGTGTAGCGTGAGTGCTGCCTCCTGACCCCATTTTCACCTTGTGTTAAAGTTGTGGGGGGTCAACCCAGCCACCACCCACCACCACCCACCACCCACCACCACCCACCACCACCACCCACCACCCACCACCACCCACCTGCAGTGTTGACCGTCACCACCTCGCTGAAGGGCCCGGTGCCCAGCTTGTTCTGCGCCAGCACGCTGAACTGGTACTCAGTCCTGGTCTCCAGACCCGTCACCACCAGCCACGTCTGGGACCCCGACACCGGCATGGAGTGCCAGTCGTGGGGCCCGAAGTCTATCCTCTTGGACCTGAGGAACCGATGAGGAGGCGGACGGGGAGGAGGAAGAGAGCGACATGTAATGACAACGTTAACAGATTGTTGTTATATCCATCCATCTGTCCATCTATCCATCCTTCTGGAGTAGTCGAACATCAGTCAAATCTATCGGTCTGTCTGTCTGTCTGTCTGTCTATCTATCTATCTATCTATCTATCTATCTATCTATCTATCTATCTGTCTATCTGTCTGTCTGTCTGTCTGTCTGTCTGTCTGTCTGTCTGTCTGTCTGTCTGTCTGTCTATCTATCTATCTATCTATCTATCTATCTATCTATCTACTTGTGTATCTACCTCTTTAGCTATATGTGTGGATGTTAAGGGAGAGTAATGGTTTATAGTGTGCTTGGCCTGTAAGTATAATGAGTAATTAGCCCATCACCAACATTAGAGACATAGGGTGCAGCCGGTGGTTATTAATGATCACGGCGTACGGCGGCCACTTGGCACCACAGCACAGAATAACAGTTTCCCCTACTTTCCAAAAAGTCCCTTTCCACCGCAGTGAGATAGTATCCGTTTTTCTCTGCCCGCTGTAAAATGTGTTCTGGCAGGTAATGATCACAGTTAACCGGGTAATTAGATAGCTCTGATCAACACATTCATAACTACGGACCCCTTGGCACTGCGGCGCTCCGCTGATACAAGTTTGTTTTTGCTGAGAACGCAATCATCGCCGCCCCAGAGTGCCAAGAGTAACTCTCTCAACGTTAGCCTCTTATAGATCTCTCTTTTATAAATACAAACTTTTACCGGACTTCAGACGACTCTCGCTCGCAATCTCCCTCTCGCGTCGGGGTGCTCAGCGGCGCGCGCAGGCCCCGATATTTCAACCGCGTTCCCCCCCCCGCGGGTATGAAATACGCCCTCGCCTACCGAATAAACATAAATACTCACCTTAATACCCCCCGAGAAAACGCGCCCCGCGTCAAAACATTTACGCCGCGGGGTGAATAACGCTCTGTCTCTGCTTTTCATCGTCGATGCGTAAGAGGAGGAGGAGGAGGGGGGGCAGGGGCGTATTTACGACCGTGTCAAACAACGACTCACCCCTCCTCCTCGCTTATACCGCTACCACTATACCCGGTAACACGCATCGCGCACGTCTGCGGGAGGAGATGGTCACACACACACGCGCGGCGGCGGCGGCGGCGGCGGCGGCGGGTGGGCGAACCGAGAGCTACTCACACTGGGCCGTACCACACGGAGAACGTCTGCTCGAAGCCGCCGTCGTAGCCGGGCTCCCAGGACACGTTGGCGGAGGTGATGGAGGGCAGGACGTGGATGTTGCCCGGAGCATGGGGGCTGGTGCCTGCGTGTGGCGAGGGGGGAAACCAAACGCACAACAACAGGAGTTGACATTTTTGGGGTTTTTTTTTTTTTCTTGTCGCCTTTTTTTTTGAGGTCATTTACTGCCATGTGATCTGCTTTTAATAATAATTCATTGCATTTATATAGCGCTTTCCAAGATACCCAAAGTGCTGACATAGTGTGTGTGTGTGTGTGTGGGGGGGGGGGGGGGTATGACACCTCATCTCCCCTTTGTTACGGCCCTTTGTATTAATACTTGTTAGCTACTTCGAAAGATACTCATGGAGATTACTATGATTATAGGGGGCCGGATAGCGTAGTTGTGTTGGGGGGGGGGGGTTAGGGTGTTCGACTGCCAGCCGCAAAAGCACTGGGTTCGATCCCCAGTGTCCACAGCCCTCATTGAGCAGGATGCCCTAACCTCATACCTGCTCCTTAATGAAATGTATCTGTATTCACCGTAAGTCGCTTTGGATAAAAGCGTCCGCTAAATGACTTAATAGTTATAGTACCGTATTAATAATGCATCGACGAGCATAACATTGTCGTGCAATGTTTGTCAATTCTAGTACTTTTTTTTTTTTTTCACTTTCGACATCATATTAGCATAATTAAATTCAATTGAATAATCCCTTACTGTAATAAAGCCTCAGATACAATGTCAAAATAAATCAGCCCTTTTTCGAACTCGAGTCCGAGTCTTACAGTAAAGGGGAGTCAAAGGGAACGATTGGCCATTATGACCAACATCCCAGATCCCAGATCTGCTGAGTCACCGGTGTGTGATTAACGCAGGAGAACAGCTCCGATCCGCCGGCTAACCAGACAAGGTCAAGGACGGGGGCGCCGGTGCGGTGGAGTCGGGCCGCAGCCCAGACTGTGTCTCCTGTCTGGCCCCGGCACAGCTGCGCCTGTGTGACCCGAAGCCAGCTCCTCTCCTCTCCCTTTAGGGGGGGGGGAGTAACGGAGAGACCGGCACCCCCCCCCCCCCCTTCATCCCCAGAGCTACCGTGTGTCTGGAGGAACCACAGCTGCTTGCAGCGCGGCCCTACTGACACTCGCGAGCTCGGCGACGGTGGATGGGGGGGGGGAGGGGGAGAGAGGGGGTGTTGTGTGGGGGAGACAGGACCAGCTGGGATGTCTTGAGCGTCGGGACACAGTTTGGCCCCCCTCACCTGCTCCCACCTGTCTACAGTTTAAAAGCTAGCGCTACTTTGCGCTCCTCGTGTTGTGGCACGCATACGTTGCGTGCACGCGTGGAGACGTTGCGCGACGTTTTACTGCGCGCACCGCCGCCGCCGCCGCGTCTTCCTGCGGGTCTCATCGAATCGCCGACAGAGACTTCCTGTGTACTCGTTTGCAAGCCGGGAGCCAACAGGCAGAGAGCGCAAAGTGTTTGATTTCAATGGCGACTTAATTTAAGGCCCTCTTGTGTGGCGTATAAGAAAAAATAAATATTGAAACCATAGTTATAAAGTTCAGCAATCTCGCTAAAGCCAGAGGATATACGTGTGAAATTGTCTTAGCGGGAACACACTGTCCGCTTTAATATCCGCGGCTCAGACACTCAAATCCCCGGGTTAAGATGTGTTTGTACTTGTTCATACACAGAGAAAGAGTTATCATGTTCAACACTGAGTAAAAGACCGCCGGTTTACAGTTGGAACCGCGGCCATAAAGGCATAATACAGGGTTTTACCCCGGTCTTCATTTATTACGTATTGGGAAAACGATAAATACCAAAGCAAAGTAGCAACACTTAAATAACCTGAGTTTGCGCTTTGTTCTGTCTAAAGCGTGCTTATTAATGTTTTGTTGCTCCTATTATACAGTATGTATGCCCATTCATTTCCCTCCTTGCCAGGGGAGGAGGTTTCATATTTTAATAAACTGATTCCTTCTCCACTTCTTCTTCCCTCTGTTGTGGGGGGGGTGGGGTGGGGGGGGGGGCGTATAAGGTGGGGACGCTGCACCCCCTTTTCAGACTGTGATTCGGGGCTACACACGACACGACACTGCATTTCGACTCGATGGCGTGTCCCTACCGATGACGAGGAGGCGCGTGCTGGCAGTGATGCTCGTGACCACGTTGGTGGCGACGCACTCCCACTCGCCGTGGTCCTCCTTGCTGAGGGACTGGAACTGCAGGCTCCCGCTGGGCAGAACGTTGTGCTTACTCTTACTGGGCTTCCCCACCTGCCAGGGGGGGGGAGACGTGGGGTGGGCGGGGTTAGATACCTTGTAGGGACAAAGCGCGGTTCAACCTGCGGCGCGGCGGACCACCGGCGGCGGCATGCCTTACGAGCCCCCGGTGGAACGCCAGGGTACTGCAGGTGGGGCGTGGGATTTTTATTGATTGAAATAGACACATTTACAATCATAGAGACAGAAATAATACAGATCATTGAAAAAATAATGTATTATAAATACTGTTCAGTAAATATAGTATTATGTTTTCCATTGTAATGTTTTTCGTTGATGTTTTGTGTTCATTTGCGTTTGCTAAATAAATACACTGGCAGTTGCTGACTTTTTCTTCCCACCTTTCCCCTCTGGCCACGGCCTTCCTGCAGTAATAATTGTGTATAAAGGCGGCGCTGCTGGCACTCAATGCTCAGCCACTGCATTTGTATTTATCTATTCTTTACGTTTGCATATAAGGCGGTCCGCGAAAAGGTCTTGATGACAATTTAGTGGTCCACTTGAAGTTAAAGGTTGGGAACCACTGGACTAAAGTTCAGCCATATATTTTGATTATATTGGTACTATGTGGGAGTTTTGGCGATCATAGAATTGCGATGGTTGTATTTTGATGATCGTAACATTGCGATCGTAATATTTGGGTCATCGTAAAATTGTGATCGTAATATTTTGGGGGTGGAATATTGCGATGCTGTTTTTCTCTGGTCTTGGAGGCTGTGTGTGAAGAAAGTGATCAAATGTTGTGGTTGTTACATCCTCTACTTCCCTTAGTCATCCTATTCACATTAATAAGGATCATAATCATTACACCATTATATTTTTCTTAACAGTTAGGGAACAAAACAAACTAAACACAATACTGCCACACTATTGTTTCGGTTAAAAGAAAACCAAAACCTCTCATTGATATGAAGGATCGGTTGGAAGAAGGACATCATGATATGGGGTTTTTCAGCCATGTCACCCTCATCTCCTCAGAGGTCAGAGTGTTTGACTGTACCTTTCTCCAGGTGATGGTTGGTATCTCAGGGTCTCCAGAAGCAGCACAGGGGATAACTAACTCTCTCCCAGCCTCCTGGCGGTACTCCCCCCCTGGCCTCACATTAAAGTAAGGGGGATCCTGGAACACACACACACACACACACAAAAACACAAAAGCGCATGCACACACACACACACACACACACACACACACACACACCATTTTTTTCTACTTTTAATGTAACACATTGCATTTGTGTTGTACTACTTTTTTAAAGGCAACATCAACATCCATCATCCTATAGTAAAGAGGCACCTTTAGCACCAGAGTTGCAGGGGGGGACATGCCCATGGTACCCAGGGCGTTGTAAGGCACGCAGGTGTAGGTGCCCAGGGAGTCTTCTGTGGCCTCCGCCACGCGGATGCTGCCGTCTGGCGTCTGGCTCCAGCCAGGAAACTGGAAACCCAAAGAAAACCGTCTCCATTTCAGGTGGTTGTTGTTGTTTATTTACTTGATTTCATTGATTTGATTTCACTATTTAGGGATTCAGCGGATGCTTTTATCCAAAGCGCCTTACGGTGAATATAAGATACATAAAAAATAACGCACAACGCACTCACAACTCACGATTAGACCTTTAAGACGCGGTGCTGGAGCCTTAATGTAGTAATAATAAGAAAGAAGGATCAGGACAGCGCTCCAATTTGACTTTTTAATATCGCCACGCGAACGTTTCGGGCAAGACGCCCCTCTTCCGCGTGTATTCTGGCAATTTAATCTTTCTTTTTTGAATATTAGATAAATGTCGTTAATGAGCAGGTAGGGGTTGGGAATTTCTATTCAAAGATGCCTACATGTAGACCAATGGACATTGGGGTTCGAACTCAGAACCTTTTTCGGCCTTCGGGAGTCAAGCACCCCAGCCACCTGATTTTTTTCACGTAAACCTTTTCCTTTCCTGAAAAAACCTTTGCGGGCGCATAACCCGACTTCCCAGACGAATTCTGTCAAAGGCAAATCCCAGAGACTAAAGATGTGAATTAGCTCAAAGCTAGAATTTAAACTGTAAATAGCTTCAAAATGGTTGAGTGTAAACCAATGGGTGACATCACAGACACTACAGTCTATGGTCCCCCCCCCCCCCCCCCCACTCACCTTCTCCACTCGGAGAGGGTAGCCATCTTTCTCCCACTTGACGGAGATGACCGGCGGGTTGGCGTCCACGGGGCAGCGGATGACCCCTGGCAGTTTGCGGGGGACGTAGATGACCGGTGGCATGTTGACCACTCTGGCGGGGTCTGTATGGGGGGGGGGGGGGGTGTCACAGAGAGAGAGAGAGAGAGAGAGATGGGAGAGGGGGGGGGGGGGGGGGGGGAGTAGAGATGAAATGGAGAAGGGGGAGAGAAAGAGCGAGAGAGGGGGAGACAGAGAGAGAGAAGGGGATGGAGAGGGAAAGGAGGGGGGTGGGGAGAGAGAGGGGGAAGAGAGAGGCGGGGAGAGAGAAAAGGAGAGAAATAGGGAGGGAGAGACAGAGGGAGAGGAGAGAGAAAGACAGAGAGACAGAGAGACAGAGAGAGAGAGACACAAAGGTGAGATGCCGCTTGTTTTATCACTTTTATCCAAAGCCACTTACAAGTGGGACTGACTGCAATAAAAGCATACAATCAGAATTTGAGTAATAATTACAAAAGAGAAAAAGTGTCAGATCACAACTGGAACTGAATACACAATATGTGCATCGAAAAGAGACCCAGGATGAAATCAATCGCTCACAGCTCGACGGCTAGCGCTCTGACGCTAAGGTTTCTGCGATAGCATCGTGACAACGGCTGGACTCAGATCGCCCGGAGTGGCGTCTGTCTCTCGTCAGCCGCGTGTAGAAAACGCAGCAGAAAGGTCAGAGTTAGAGGCGCTCAGATACTATTTGCAGACAGCGCCTGTCACGAGACACGATGACATCATACCCTTGTCTCGTAAAAAAAAAAAAAAAAAAAAAAAGACCTAATTTTCACATTGATCACACGGAAAAGCGGCTACGTTGCACAACGATGAGTTGGCGTATCTAAATCCTTTTGGAGGAGGGTGAGATGTAGGGGTGGGGCGGTGGGGGGGTGGGGGGGGGGGGGGGCGGCGGTTAAGGTCATCTGACCTTGAAATTCAGGAAGGTTACGCGGCGGTGCGTTTCAGTGGCGATGGCAGACGAGCTGGTGGTACACCAGCAGCCTCCATACTGCTGCTCCCTCCCTCCCTCCCTCCCTCCCTCCCTCCCTCCCTCCCTCCCTCCCTCCCTCCCTCCCTCCTTTCAGAGCTCACTGTACCATCTCCTGCTCTCTCTCTCTCTCTCTCTCTCTCTCTCTCTCTCTCCGCCCCCTCCCACCTCCCCCACCCTCTCCTCCCCTCCCCTCCCCTTTTCCCTACTCTGTGGTTGCCGGGGCAACACTCACACTGAACAGTCAGGTGTGCTGATGCGGAGGGCGAGATTCCCAGGCTGTTGCTCGGACTGCATGTGTACTTCCCGGCGTCTTCGGGTTTCACCCGGAAGATGATCAGCGTGCCGTCGATCAGGATCCTCACCCTCAGCTTCAGGTCGCTGCAAAAACCACCACAACACACACACACACACACACACAATGTATTCACGTCCCGTCTCCGAAGGACATGCGTGTCAAAGGCACGTGTTGTATGTCGGCGGGGGGGGGGGGGGGGGAAACAATCAGGGGAAATAAGGGAAGAGATGCATTTTGTTACAGTTACAGTTACAGGACGCGCCATCAGAGAGCAGCAGAGAGTCAGACTAGTCGGCCCGGTGCTGAGGAAGCGCCAAAAAGGCTATTTTACAATCCCATAATAATCACCCCATCCTACATTTGCTTCTCTGTGCAGCATATGACTAATGACATATGAGGGAAAAAAAACTGCTCTGTAAGATAACACCGTTCACCGGCGTCGGGCGAAAGCAGACGTTTGGCGTTTTCCTCGATATCGACCGTGTCACGGCATTCGACGTCGAAACGAAACAAAAAAACAGAATTTCCCCGTCGAACCGTTTTTCTAATTGAATGGAGACAGCCGAGTCACGGTATAATTTTAGACCGGCGCTTCGGGGCGCCAGACTCTCCGGTCCCTGTTCTTCCTCTCTCACAGCACGCCTCTAGTGTTCGCCTCTCTCTCTCTCTCTCTCTCTCTCTCTCTCTCTCTCTCTCCGCTGCTTTTCCCAAAAGGAATGGTTTTCTACACAGGTCCCTGTCAGCTCCCATTCATTTCCTCTCTGTCTCGCTCTTGTTCTGCTGCCGCCACTCATGCATCTTAAAGCCTTTTTAGCCTCGGCGGACCCGCTCCAAAAAAGCACCCGCAGAGCTCCTGGCTACACTTCAGCTCGCCGCGGCGCCCGGGGGGGGGGGGGGGGGGTGCGCGCGTGCGTACGGTGGCACACGGGGGACAAACACTGGGTAAGTCATGTGACGCGCGCGCACGCATCCCGAGAACGCGTGACGCGGGGTTCGCCCGGGCGCACTAACCGCCGCGACCGGCGCGCCGCCAACTGACCCCGTTCCCCGCCGCCGGGCACCACTCTCTCTCTCTCGCCGTCTCTGGGGACGCCGCCGACACACACATGTACACACAAATGTACACACACACACACACACAAAAACACATGCCAGCCATGTCTCATTCAGATAAAACCCACGGAGCTCATGGCGCCGGCGAAGAGCATCGCTCACACGAGGTGAAGAGCTGAGCGCGCTAAAGGGTTCAAAGTTCATCATCTCGAAGGTTTCACAATTTCCTCAATCAGTACGACTGTGAACTTTACTTCTTGAAGTAGACGTTGTCCTCCTCCCAGAACCAGGTGTAGGTCAGGTTGCCGGGATACGCCTCCGCTTGACACGTGAAGAGGGCATTCTGGGATATGTTTACAGTGATGTTTTCTGGCGGTGATACGATGTATGGGGGACCTGGGGGGGGGGGGGGGGGGGGGGGGGAGGAGGAAAACAGAGACATACAGTTAAGTGACCTCGCCGGGATGCGATACGCTTTCTCAACATCTGCTAGTTTTAAACAAAACTAGAAGAACTTCACCAAAACTACACATCAGTCTTTGCAGATTTACTATTCATCAGACACTTTTTATCCAGAGGGACTTACATAAAAGATATATATGTTGATATGTCATGTAAATATATCATGAATGAGCAGTTAGTCATCTTGTGCAACGTCGCCTACAGGTAGACATGCAGACATCGGGGTTTGAACCCAGAACCCTTTCAACGGGGGAGTGAAACACCTTCACCACTAGCACAGCCTACTACTCTTAACTCAAGTGTGGGGAGATCGACTCCCTAATGTTGGCCTCTTTGAAACCAGATCAGACAGATACAGAGAGAAAGGGCACTCACACACACTCACACACACACACACACCATTCACACACACAATGCATTATTTACAATACACATTCACGCCAGCTGCTTGTGAAACACCGTGTTCAGCCTCGGCTAGTGCTGGTCTGGTCTCACACGCGCCCCTCGCTGTAAACGCCTGGACTCCTGAGGAGGTGGACAGATCTCCTCTGGATGGACTCTCTGATCTCCCGGCAGCAGAAGGAGCAGAAGCCATGAAAGGTATAAGCTGTCTGTTTATGAGCCGCTCCAGACACCGGCCTGCTGGACGTCTCATCCCCCCCCCCCCCCCCCCCCCCCCCAACGCCTGCTTTCTGTATCAGGTGATGCGCCGCCGCCACGCGCTCCGCTCGACATGAGCATCGAGCCGCGAGAGGCCGTGGTTTCGCGGCGATTTTACAGCGGCTAGGGGGCGCCGCCGTCAGGCGCGACGCGGCCTCAAGCGGCTTATTGCTTTTATAAAACGGTTACTGTAACGGTTACTACTATAGACTAAGACTACCGAGTAAGATTTCACAAAAATAAACACACAGCAACATAAAATGCGATCCGTTATCGAAAACAACTCATCATTCTTCCGCCAAGCAATATAGTTCCTCCAGACAGATAAATGGTTGCCAAGCAACACAGGTTAGCATACAGGGCGTACAGGCGCATTAATACCAAAAATGAATTGTCATGCGGCCGCCGGTGTGTGTTTATAGTATTTCACACCGGCTTCCAGCCAATCAGAATCAAGGACCAGGACTGTCTGTTTTATAAATCAACTGAAACCTGGACCCGGGAGTGACAGCCCTGCTGACTCTCCAGCAGGTATCCGTCTTATTGTTCTGGGGAAGGTCCTACTGTGGGTTTTATTATTATTACAACTTACGGCACACTGAGATCTCTCCCTCAAATGAGACATTTAGGAGGGGGGAGGATTATTAAATTATTATTAAAAATTGCCGAAGCAGAGGATAAGTTTGATTTTATGAGCAACGATACGGCACAGCGGGATTGATTGTGTGTGTGTGTGTGTGTGTGCATGTGTCTGTGTGTGAGTGTGGTTGATTTGGTGTGTGTGTGTGTGTGTGTGTGGTTGATTTGGAACATGTGGTTTTCTATGTGTGTGTGTGTGTGTGTGTGTGTGTGTGTGTGTGTGTGTGTGTGGTGTGTGCATGATAACGCACGCTTGTTCATGCGCAGGATGAAGGAAAAAAAATAGAGGATCCTCACACCGTGTTTATATCTATAAATGTCAAGCAACTTCCTGTCTTTTCTATAGATTTTTTTTTATGTAGAATTGTGTCTATTCATTTGAATGTAATTCAATCCTAATCACAACTTCCCCATAAAAAAAATCAAGGCATGTTAAAGACACAGTGTTTACTTGTTGTCCAACGCTGTCTCTTCATTGGAGGACGAAAGGGAGGGGGGGAGCGAGGGGGGGGGGGGGGGGGGGTGAGGGGGGGGGCTGCTATCACTGCGATCTATCCCATCTATGTCTAGCAGAGAGCCCAGTTAATGGACCGGAGATAGGAAGTGATGTTCACACAGACGAGCCCTGTTGCATGCATGCACACACACACACACACACACACACACACACGCACACACATGCACGCGTACAAACATACATACACACACACACTAACACACACACACACGCACACACATGCACACACAAACACTTGTACGTGCGGACACACACGCACACACACACACACACACACACACACACACACACACACATACATACATGCATGCACAGTACATACACACACACAGCCCAAGCCAAGGCTATTGACTGATACAGACCTGCGAGACATACAGCCCACAAAGGTTCACAGAGCGCCATACCATAATTCCCAGAATGCCTCTGCAGCCCATTCCAGTCCAAGCAGTGTTAATAACAGTGCCTGCTCCTTTAGTACGCTTGATAACGTTACACTGGCTTCTGAAGCCAAAAACATATCACCATCAAGGTGATCAATAAAATCAGTGTATATATTACTATACCCGCTAAACAGGATAGTGTAGTGGTTAGGGTGCCCAAAGGTTCCCGGTTCGATACCCAGTGTCTGCAGTCGGTGTACCTGGGCGTCCCCAGCTGCTCCGTCATGACATGTATCTGAGGTCACTATAAAGCGGGTCACACACCGGATGCGCCATTCGGCGGTTTATGAATTCAAAACTTTTATTTTAAATGACAGACACACACGGCGCCGTCTGGCGGCCTCCTGTTAAATATTAAACACAGAACAAGACCTTGTGTGTGTGTGTGTGCATTCACGTGTGTGTGTGTGTGTGTGCATGTGTGTGCATTCACGTGTGTGTGTGTGTGTGTGTGTGTGCGTGCCTGTGTGCATGTGTGTGTGCGTGCATGTGTGTGTGTTTGTGGGTGCATTCATGTGTGCATGTGTGTGTGTGTGCGTACGTGTGCGTGCATGTGTGTGTGTGTTTGATGCGTACGTGTGCATGTGCGTGTGTGTGTGTATTTGTAAGTGTGGCGGATACCTTGGACCAGCAGCCGGGTGGTGTGCAGCACCTCCCCCTGGTCGCTGTGGGCGCGGCAGGTGTACGCCCCCCGGTCGTCCCGGGTGATGGCTAGGATGGTCACGCTGCCGTCGTGGACCTGGCGAGTCGGTCAAAACAACACGTTATTAACATGTTATTAACACGTTATTAACACGTTAGACGAGATGTTCACCACCACCGACTACACGGCGCTCGTTTCAGGGGTTGAGGAGAACATCCAGAAGTTGATGGAGTTCGAAACACGAAACATGAAAGTATTGATTATCATTGTCATCCTGTTTATGATTAATGATGAGTGAAATGTAGCATTTTAAATCAGATAATTCTGCCAATCCTAATGTTTAATTATTAAACACATGTTTCATGACAATATGGTTCATTTTTCAACTCGTCGCCACTGAACCCTGATAGACCATTGATATAAAATAGTACATGTGCACCAAGACACATATGGTATTTATAAGACGATATCCTTAAAGATGAACATTCAGTAAAATATGTGAATATTTGTGTGTGTGTGTGTGTGTGCCTGTGTGGCGTGTGCGCTGCGTGACTATATGTGTGCGTGTGTGAGTGTAGTAAGAGGGAGAATGAGTGCTCTTTTAATACATTACATCTTTAATTAGTTGGACCGGGAGCCAATCTTTTACATGTGGTAACCTTGGAAACGTCTCGCTCCGTGTCGACCGTGTCTTTGTGCGCGGCCATTGACGAGAACCAATAAGTGGTTAAGGAACACGCATTAACCGATAGTAGATAGTAGTGGTCTCATGAATTATACAATGGGCTGTACAACCGCTGCGTCCATTCAAGTCACACCCAGCTGTGGCCACGCCAGTAGGGACGGGGAGTCGGCTGCGGATGGTAGCGGCATCCGGACTCGCAGCCCGTCTTTTAAAAACGGCCGTCCTTTACAACAATGCCGACCGTAAAGCCCCGTCCGTCAGAAGCGCGAGAGAGAGAGAGAGAGACACTGTGGTGTATATTAGATGTGAAGAAAAACTAACAGCGTTAGAAAGCCGGTGGTGGTACAAAAGGAGTCTGTCACATGGGCCACACTGCAGCACCTAAACAGCCTCAGATCTCGAAGCATGAGGAGGCAAACTGCAGTAACAATAAGGAATCCTGCTTCTCTCTCTCTCTCTCTCTCTCTCTCTCTCTCTCTCTCTCCCTCCACCCCCCCTTTCTCTCTCTCTCTCTCTCTCTCTCTACCTCTCTCTTGCTCTCTCTCTCTCCCTCTCTCTCCCTCTCTCTCTCTCTCTTTCTCTCTTTCTCTCTCTCCCTCTCTCTCTCTCTCTGTCTCTCTCTGTCTCTCTGTCTCTCTCTCTCTCTCTCTCTCTCTCTCTCTCCCTCTCTCGCTCTCTGCTGGCTGGTCACATTCCTGCCTTTCTCTGCCGCATCTCCAGGGAAAGTGTTCATGCGGGTGAGCAAACACACCCACGGCCCCGACGCCGCGACGAGTCTCCTCAACAACAAGTTCACACACACACGCCCCCCCCCCCCCCCCCCCCCCCCCCCCCTTTGAACGGCCCAGTAAGGCTCTCTCCCTCACTCACCCTCTCGTCCGCCCGAACGAATATGAGGTCCGCGCGGCGAGAGCGTTGTGAATGGGGGAGGAGAGGAAGATAAATGTAACCCGCACTGCTAATGTAGCCTCAGAGTATAAATGTGACGCTAGTGAACAGAGGCACAGGCACATTGAAAGTCTTTTTTTTTTTTTTTCTTCCTTTAAGCAGAACATTCATATTTGGAGTAATAGAATATTAATGCAGTGGGGAAATATTAATAATGCATTAGGGGGTGATGTCCGATCATTTAGCGAAGCGCCAGAGTTCATAAGAGGCGGCTGCTGCTGGAAAAAGGAAAGTTAGGCAGGAAGGAGATTTCAGTTTTATGATGTTGGAGGATGAAGAGGAGGCACCATGGGGGACGAAATGGAAATCTTGTGAAAGAAATTAGGGATTTAAGCCATGATTGTAAATCTTAGTTTTACGAACGTTGACGCAAAGCACCGTGTGGCGGTAACCTCCGACACACGCCAGCCTGGCCTAGTGAAGGCTCATAAACCAGTAAACCTAACCAGTAAAACCGACTCCTGCAATATTGTGGGTAAACATTACCGTGTGCTTTTTGAGGGATAGGATCTACTAGTCATCGTCTGTCTTTAAAACCTCAATTAAAAATACAGATGTACAAATTAATTACATAACACACATGGCATTGGGATCTGAGTCACTATTTAAACGCAGCGACTAAAGCTTTACCGGCAGAAAGCGCCCCCATATGAGCGTTGACCCAGTTTGAGAAGATTTACTACTTCTAACTAACGTTACGGCACCACTAATATCTGTGTCTCTGCAGACTAACCCAGATTTTTTTTTGGCTGAGGCATTTTTTGCCTTTTTCTTATTTGTACCACCAAAGATAGTAGATAGGCAAAGATAACGCATTCAAAGCAGCGCCAATGGGGTCTCCTCATTGGTGGGCGTGGCCTGTAAACAAATGACAGGAAGTGAGACGGACGTGGGCGGTCTCTGGTACTACTTACCGAGTATTTAGCGTTGGTTACAAGCTCCTCCCCTTCCCTCAGCCAGCTGATCATTGGTTTAGGGTTTCCCAAGGCGGTGCAGCTCAGCTGGGTGTTGCCCCCCTCCTTGGCCTCCACATATTGAGGGGGCGTGGTTGTAAAAGTGGGCGGAGCTGTGACACACACAAAAAACAGCCGCACAAATCCAATTACCGCACAGAAAAAAATCATTTTTTACTGAAGAAAGAAAATGTGAATGTTTTCGCACAATGTGACCATTGTGGTCTCAAACACATATAACACAAGTAGCCATGGAGTCATGGTCAGTGTTAACCTGTTGTAAAGATATATAAACCACCATATATATATATATATATATATATATATATATATATATATATATATATATATATATATATATATGTACTGTATGCTATGTCCATGAACACATTAGACAGATACGTTGTCATTTTGAAGCCCAGGGGGTGGCAGCAAAAGTTCAAGTACTACACAAACGGAGATAAATCCTTAGATAGAGAGACTACAGTCTCAAATAGAAGTTTCTTGGATTGTCTGGTAATTGTAGTAGATGTGTAGATACGGGGTGAGACAGGGATGTCAGAGAGGGAGGGAGGGAGAGAGGGAGGGAGAGAGAGAGCAGTGTGGGCAGACATTATCTCTCTTACTGTATATCACTGTGATCAAACTCCAAGGAACCCACTATGGGAGCTGATGATTGCATTTCTAAATGGCTGCTGCTCCTGCGCTTTAATAAAGCCTCCCTCGCTGTCGCTCTCTGTCTGTCTCTCTGTCTGTCTCTCTCTGTCTCTCTCTCTGTCTCGCTCTCTCTCTCTCTGTCTGTCTCTCTCTGTGTCTGTCTGTCTCTCTCTGTCTCGCTCTCTCTCTCTCTCTGTCTGTCTCTCTCTCTCTCTCTCTCTCTCTCTCTCTCTCTCCATATATATATATATATATATATATATATATATATATACTGTATATATATACATACATGCGTGTGTGTGTGTGTGTTTGTATGTGTGTGTGTGTGTGTGTGTGTGTGTGTGCGTGCATGTGTGTTTGTGTGTGTGTGTGTGTGTGTGTGGTATGGATTCTCTTCATCATCTATTTTTAGCTAACAAACTACAGCAGGTCTCCGGAGCCAGATGCTCTCAATATTTCAAAGTGGCGTAATGATTATTAACAGTGGCACCGTGTTTACTTGAACGTAACGCAACGTCATGATTATTAACAGTGGCAGTGTGTTTACTTGAACATAACGCAACGTCATGATTATTAACAGTGGCACCGTGTTTACTTGAACGTAACGTAACGTCATGATTATTAACAGTGGCACCGTGTTTACTTGAACGTAACGCAACGTCATGATTATTAACAGTGGCACCGTGTTTACTTGAACGTAACGCAACGTCATGATTATTAACAGTGGCACCGTGTTTACTTGAACGTAACGTAACGTCATGATTATTAACAGTGGCACCGTGTTTACTTGAACGTAACGCAACGTCATGATTATTAACAGTGGCACCGTGTTTACTTGAACGTAACGCAACGTCATGATTATTAACAGTGGCACCGTGTTTACTTGAACGTAACGTAACGTCATGATTATTAACAGTGGCAGTGTGTTTATTTGAACGTAACTTTATGGCTATTAACAGTGGCAGTGTGTTTAGTTGAATGTAACATGATTATTAACAGTGGCACAGTGTTTAGTTATACGTAACATAATGATTATTAACAGTGGCAGCGTGTTCAGGTGACCGTAATGTAACATAATGATTATTAACAGTGGCAGCGTGTTTAGTTGAACGGAGGTATCGCTATACAAGTGGGTCACAGTTACCCACTGGGAGCGACTCCTGGTCTCTCAGACCACACACACACACACATACACACACACACACACACACACACACACACCTGGAACGGCGTAAACAAACAGCCCCCAATTAGCACTTTCAAGACATCTGCCTGTCTATACACGCACACACACACACACACACACACACACATCACACACACATACACACACACACACACGTCACACACACACACACACACATACACACCCTGCTTATCGTAATTCGGTGTGATGAATTATTGAAGATGCTAATCAAATTTACTGCTTAATTAAGTCTCTTTTGTGGGTGCTGTGGTACACAGTGATTTCTCAGGTCAACTGTTTCATTACATCAAAACACAGTGTGGTGTAGTACAGAGTCACGCTGCCGGTAGCCATTATCACTGTGTCTTGTACACCACAATAGCATATTTACTACGACTCCCGAGTCATTTAGCAGAGGCTTTTATCCAGAGCCACTTACAGTGAAGGCAGAACAATCTGGCCACAGGTAGGCTGCGGACGTCGGGGATCGAACTCAATTCAGTTCGGATTAACAAGCGCTGGTTCACGGCAAACAGGCGAGTGCGAGTGCCGCAACGCTATCGGACACCGTAATGAGTGTCTTTCCCACATCATGGGATTTGTGGCGCATTGGAGATGATGTGAAAGTTGGGGCTTGTTCTACAAAAGAAGTAAGTGAGGTTTTCAGGTTCTCGCCCTACTTCCCGCAGCGGCGCCATGTTCTCACGTCCGTATCGGCGTCCCAGCGCTCGCATCCCTGGGCGCTCGCTCGCTCTCTCTCTCTCTCTCTCTCTCTCTCTCTCTCTCTCTCTCCCCACCTCTCTCTCTCCATTGTTCTCCTTCATGGACCACACACTGACATGTTGCGAATGCTACGAGAAGAGTTGTGGCCGGTACTTACCTCCTTTACTACCTTTTTTCGTCTGACATCGCCCTTCTTCCTGCCGGCCTCAAATGTCCTGTTTTATTTTATTTAGCCAATCGATCGTTGATGTAGCAACGGCGGACGCTCACATATCATCAAATGTCCCAATTTATTTCATTGGGGCGGTCTCATTGGACAGTTTCAACTTATTGAAGCAGGAAAAAGGAGTAGGACGTCTAAAAAGAAGATTCTCTCCTCTCTGTTGCCCCTCGCTTTCCTCTTAAACTCTGCCAACTTCTGATTAACATACAGTGGGATTAAGTAACAGGGGATAAGGGAAGGGGTTTAAAAAGTAAGGGGATGGATTTAAAAGCCAAAGGAGAGCGAGGGACCAAACCGGAAGAGAGGAATTGAGTGGAGAGGAGATGAGAAAGGAGATGAGAGGAGACGAGCGGAGAGGAGAGGAGAGGAATTGAGTGGAGGGGATAGGATAGAAAGGAGAGGAGAGGAGGGGAATTGAGTGGAGAAGAGAGGATAGGATAGAAAGGAGAGGAGAGGAGGGGAATTGAGTGGAGAAGAGAGGAGAGGAGAGGAAGGCGCGGAGAGTGAAATTGAGTGGAGGAGAGAGGAGGAGGAGGATAGGATGGAGAGGAGAGGACAGAGGAATCGAGCGGACAGGAGAAGAGAGGATAGGAAGGAGAGGAGGGGAGGGAAGACGGGAGGCCGAGGAGGGGACGAACCTCAGAGAGACTGGCCCTACTGTCCTCTCTCTGGGCACGGGGCCTCGCCATCTGACACCTGCCGCTGAGTGGGCATGAATCCCCTGTCCGCTTGGCAGGAAGTGAAGGCCAGCAGACAGGAACTCAAAACAGGAGTGCATGTAAACACTACCGGCCGAGGAAATGACTGCCCTCAGTGTCCGCGTGGAGCCACGTGTCTCCTCCTCAACAGAGGACAGCAGTCACACCCACACCAGAGACCGCATATCCCCGCACAGATGTTCGGACACAGACACAACGGCCGCCGCTTTACTTCATCCCTCTTAGTTAGCGTGATATCCTAGCACATAGGTGTGGATAGCATCTCACTATGCTGTACTAGCACTGTGTGCTACACGGTGTCCGTGTGGCATGCGGCCATGCATGTGCACACCTCTCTCTATGCATTCGGGTACGCTGCTCGCCGGCACGCTATACGATACAATTATGGACCATTTTATGCGGCAATTGTATATCAATTTTAGAGATATGTAATTTTCACTTCTAACACTCGCAGCCCAGCCGCTGTTTAATAGACCTCTGCGGCGGGAAGAGCTGCGAGAGCACATGAGTGCGGTGTGTGTGTGTTGAGTGTGAATACTGATAAGGCCAGATATAGAGGTGCAGTGTGAGTATAAGGGAAGGCATTCATCTGCACACACACACAATCACACACACACACACACATACAGACGCACATGCACGCACACACACACACACACACACACACCACATGTATGTTGTAGACAAGAGTCTTTCATTGTAAGTTAGTTATATATGTCGTGCAATGCGATGTGTCCATACTGGTGTCGCAAAACAAATACGAAAGTGAAAGTAATGGACTGTGTAGCAAATAAAACACAATATATATAATTATAAAGTGGATGTTTAGTTGTTGCCTGTTTAAATTGAGGGCAGGACAGGCCTTCAAACGGGGATGATTACAATTCGCATCACTACTATGATAAATATTTCACTCATAATTGCACAAAATAACATCATTTTCATAGCGTGAACTTTATAGACCCAAAACACGGCGGTAAAAATGCGCTCCAATTGCATATACTAATTAACCTAACCAAAAAACGAGGAGGGAAAGGAAAACAAATCGGAGGGAACATTTGCACAATTACTTGCTGCTGTTAATGTTATGCAGTGTTGGCTGCATTTTCCTGTCTTCCATCAAGAAGAAACTGCTTTTTCCCTTTAACCATTACAGCACAGCATACAAACTAAACCTGCAAGATGCTCATAACTATCAACTGACTGAACAATTACTGAGAATCAAAAATATATCAAGTAAGAATCACGTCCGTGCAACAATACAATGTGTATGTGTGTGTGTGCGTGTGTGCGAGTGATAGTGTGTGTGTGTGTGTGTGTGTGTGTGTGTGCGTGTGTGTGTGTGAGTGATAGTGTGTGTGTGTGTGTGTGCGTGTGGGAGTGTGTGTGTGTGTGTGGAAGGAGATGGTGAAGACGCACATCACACAGGATTCTCTGAAAGCCACTAGGGGATTCCTGGGGAAATGCAAAAGGTGCATATTCTTTTTTCCGCCCGGTCATCACTTTGATAGCTCTCAGACGGTGGCAGAGCGTCCCTGCCGGAACCAGCCTTAAACAACAGGCCCCCCCGATCAATTCTCAGTTCACTTCACAGCGCTCTCTCATTCCCACTACAAACCCCGCGGCTATCTGGAGAATAAGCGGCGAGTTATCATCTAAAAACCCCGTTCCTACCGGCCACTTATTGCATTTTGTCCTGGCTGGGAGGCTTTTGTCCTGGCTTTTGTCCTGCCAATTTTCAAGTTTGTTGTTCTTTTCCTCTGCTCATCGTTTTCTTTTACCGACAATACCGCCAGCAGTGTCCAAAACAGAACGTATTACTTTGTCAAATGGGCCACCGGGGCTGCGAAAACTTCGAGCTGCAGTTCAATTAGACTGAGTCTGGTACGCCTTCATCCCCTCATCCCAACATCATCCCACTTACTACAGTTCCTCTCTGTTTCCCAACCACACCGTTTATACAGAGAGAAGATGCCCAGAGCTCAGGTAGCACGCACCCTGGGGGGGGGTGTGACGGTGGTAGGGGGGGGGGGGGGGAGTATCCTGCAAGGTGTTCAGTAAATGACAACTAAACCTTTCTAACTGTGTGGAACTCACATTATTAAAGGGGTGTGTGTGTGTGTGTGTGTGTGTGTGTGTGTGTGTGTGTGTGTGTGTGTGTGTGTGTGTGTGTGACTCACCGTTGACTGTGAGGTGCACCCAGCTGCCATTGTGGAAGCTGTCGCTGTGGGTCTGGTGCTGCTGCTCCAGCATCAGGACCCGGCACTCATACCAGCCCTGGTCCTCGGAGCGCACAGGATCCATCTGCAGAGAGGCTTTCCCATACAGGGAGGCCCTGCCTGCACAGAGAGAGAGAGAGAGAGAGAGAGAGAGAGAGAGAGGGGTGTTTGCATGGTGGAGACATGGCTGTCTAGTGGAAATTAGCATTCCAGCTAATTAGCACTCTAGCTAAATAGCATTTAGATGCTGAGAGGTGTGGCATTATGGAGATACGGTCTTCTTATCAAAATTAGCGTTCTAGCTAATTAGCATTCTAGCTAATTAGAATTCTTGCTAACAAACTACAGCAGGTCGTTAGCCGTTATTTATTGTCATTATGAACAATTATCAATTCAATTTTATTGAAGGGTGAAGGGAAAAGTACTTAAATATCTGAAATTATACCATTTGTTAACGATGATCTGACATCCGACCTAGGTACCTCTACGACATCGCCTGTCGGTCACCATCTTGTTGCTTTTTAGTACTCAACCCCGGACCAACAATGATGTCGCCACATATAATAAAATAGTGATTAAGTATTGGATACAGTGACACTGCACTAGTGCCATTAGATAACTGGAATGTGGCCAATTATTGCATTAGTGACGCTATTGCATGCTTTACTATTATGCATTATATACTAGCAGATTTGTATTTACTACTACTACTAACCCCTTAACCACTTTACTACAGTATCCAATTAATATTGTGACTTAACATATAGGAACTTTTTTGTCATGAGTCAAAAAGGAAATACGTTATTAATGTTAGTGAGTTTACTGCTGCCTCCTTGGACACTAAAAGCAATTAACACTGCTTGATGATCGAGATTTAAAAAGCAAAAAGACAGGACGAAGCACACAGCATCATCGCCATCGCTCTTTGCAAGCTACATGCTTCCCCTTGACGATATTATTCGCAGCTACAGAATTGTCTTTCACTGTTATGCTGACGACATTCAAATCTACATTCCTATCAAATCGAATCAAACGACTCCTCCCAGATCCAGAAGGGTGAATCTTGCCTGGCTGCAATTAAAAGATGGATGTCGCAACTCACAACGTAACACAGTGAAAACGGGAGCTGATAATCGTCGGCCCGAAGCAACAACAAACACAATTTGAAGACGTACCACTGTGTTCCTGTGTCAAAAATATCGGTGTCTTGTTTGACCCTATGCTTTCTTTTCATCGAGATAGATAGATGGGTACTTTATTAATCCCCGAGAGAAAGTTACGGAGTTACAGCAGCTCTCATCGAGGAAATAAAAACAGCAGCAATAAAATAAAGTCAAAAGAAAAGTCAACAGTATTACCATCTCATATCATCTTATAAACATTGATAAAATCAGAATAATGTTATCCGCAGTGGATGCAGAGGCGCTCATCCAGACATTTGCATCGTCCAGACTGGAATACCGTTACTAATGCACAGTCCTCTGGTTTACCAAACTCAAAAGGCCTCCAGCTTGTGGAGGGGACTAGACTCCTAACTAGAACCACAATATTTGACCACATTACTCCTATTCCCCCCCCCTCCAACCCCACTGACTTCCAATTAAAGCCAGGTCAGATTTTTAAGGGTTTACCCTATAAAATCCTGCACGAATTAGCACCATCCCACCTGAAGGAACTTATTATTTCCTATCGTCCTTCTTCGCCCCCTCCGGTCTTGAAGCAGAGCGTTGTCTTATCGAGCGCCCTATCTGCCTGTCTGCCACCCGCAATCAGGGAAGCTGACTCTGCTGAAAGATTCAAATCCAAACTTAAAACCTACCTCTTTACTCTCTCATTTGGCTCCTAGGAGTGTCCCTCAGCTCTCGTTTCAGCTCCATCGACCTGTGGGCCGGCACTAGCCTACCACTGCTGCCGATAGCTACTAGATTAGAGGTTTCCTACAGGTTCCTGGTCCACCCTGCAACATCTAACCATAATGCTGTCTCTGTTTTAGTGTGTTGCTGCAGCACTCCCAACCATCCCTGGAAGGAGGGATCCCCCCCACTCTGCGTTCCCTCTCAAGGTTTCTTCCTTGATAATGAAGGGAGGTTTTTTCTTGACCGTAGGGCGGCTGGGGTGAGAGGGTGTCATAAATACATGACCTGTAAAGCCCTCTGAGACCGTAACTCTGATTAAGGGCTACATACATCGGATTGACTTGACAAACAACAAACCGCTATTCTTTTCAAAACCTTGCACCTTTGCGAAAACATTTTTTTTAACTCCCGCTGCCAAAACCTCACTATGAATTGGAACAGAGAAACCGGGGACGGTATTCACGGGGGAGGCGAGGAAACGTGGAGGAAACCAGGCGTGGAGAAATGTTGGACCGCTAGGGCGTCTTGTCTGCGAGTCTTCCAGCGCTGCGACTCACATGGATGAGTCTGACAGCCCAACTGACTCCGACAGACGCTGCTGCCCTGTTTGATGAGAGCTACGCAGTACAGTGCTTTTTTTCCCCCTCTTCCCCATCCCAGCCCCCCCCCCCATCCCCACCCCCCCCCCCCCCCCCCCCCACCACCACCACCACCACCAACTTTGAAGTGTGGCTGTACAGTAAGTACCGATGCCCAGTCAGGTCTGGGCGGCCAGGCGAGGCGAATATATACTGAATGGGTTCGGTGGATGGAGTGCTTCACCCAGCGGTAGTACAGAAGGCGGGAGATGGACACCCCTCGCCCCTCTGCGATTGATGCTGTATTTGGGGAAGGGGGGGTATAAAAAAGAAATAAACAGAAAATCAATACAGCAAAGAGGAAAAGAAAAGAGTATTTAGTGACTGCAGCGACTGCAGTCTTTGCAGTAAAACCGTATGTTGTCTCGAAAAGAAAAAGAAGTCAGGTCTATTTTTGCCCCCTAGATTGTCGGAGGTGCTGAGTGGGGCGGGGGTGGGATGGGTGTGGGGGGGGGGGGTGGGATGGGTGGTGTGGGGGGGGCGGGATGGGTGAGAGGGGGGGAACGGCGTGAAGGGTGAAGATCGACCTCAGCTCCTATTTGTCATGGAGTGAGAGGGTGCTGCTTTAAACGGAGTTAACTGTGCTGTATCCACCACGTCAGAGGTACGTCCCACTGGGTATTACACACACACACACACACACACATAACAAACTAACACACACACACAGTGCTGGCTCGGAGGAAAACGTTGTCTACGGCGAAAGCAGAAGCGGTTAACACATTGTTCTCGTCGCATCACAGGCTCTGCCTCATTGGAAAGCTTTCAGTGTTTAAGGGAATCCTGCAGACCTAATGTGGCACGTTTAACAAGGCCGTCTGTAACTGTTAGAGGTGGAGGGTGAAGCGCCATCTGGGCCGAGACGGATAAGACAAAGGGAAACAAGACAAGTGTACAGATGAGTCTGATTGAACGAATGGGAGGGACTAGTGGAGAGAACTGATACGTGCAATTACCGTGGACCTACTTTCTATATTGTACCTCACATATAATTAAGTATGGAGAGTGGATTCAAAAAGTATGAACAACATTTAGTTCACCGAGTCTCCACATTTTATGGAGATACTTAAAGTAAAGGCTGAAGACCGATTCACTTTTTGCAGAGGGCGTTGACGACTATAGCTTGTCATATAGTTTGTGATGTGTACTATTTGTCCTGCAGTATATCATATTTACCATAGTTTGTCCTATAGTTTGTCTTATATGTACTATCAGGGATGAAACTGGGACCCAAAAATGGCCCGGGACATGGCCCCCCCCCCCCCCCCCCCCCCCCCCACAGTGGTCCAGTATTTTGAGTTGAATTTTCAGTGCTACAGCGTGCCACCGCTACTACGCTGTGGCCGCGGGCCGATCTACTCTGTCTTTGCACGGCGGGCGGTCAGATTTCAGTGTGCTCTGCACGTTTCCAACCGAGCCGGGGGGCCGCGCGTCATGCTGACGATTATGTACGAGGTTATGTTATTGAAAATTAAAAACATATTGTCCACAGGCCGGTTCAATGGAGCTGCCAGTCCGTCCCTGGACAGTACTGTGAACTACGTGCTTGTCCGATGGTGTGTCATATACGGATGTATGTATGTATGAATGTATGTATGTATGTATGTATGTATGTATGTATGTATGTAAATGTTTTTGTTAAATGAAACACTCAATTGCTACTACTTGATAGTAATTATTATGCACACTTCATTTGAAGCAACATTTTTAACAGAGATGACTTCTGAGAGAACAGCTCATCCCAAAATTGGAGCAACTGATGTCTAAACTTCATATCTGAATTATTGATTGCTTCTTTGCTTGAGTGAGTACAAGAATAGATTTTTTCAAATGTTATAATTTCCATATAGCTCAAGGACAAACTGCCAAAATGATAGTCTAGGAGAGATGTGAAATGTTCATCTGCAAGTGAATTAGACAACAGCCACGGGGGAAGACGAAGACACACTTTAGCTGTGCATCTCTTACCTCGCTCTAAATAGTATGCAGGATCCAACGCAACTTCAACTGTTAATAATCAACACCTAGGTTCAGGCTGTGAGAACAATGCAGACAGACACCGACCTTAACTCTACATCTAAAACATGAAGCCCCGCGCCGGTCGAGTCGTTAATCTGCTGCCTTTCAACCCGCCAGACTGACTTGTCTCCGTGCCATGGGATTGAATCAGTAATAACTTCCGGCGCTGTATATGCCCTACTTTGCCCTCCCGCAATGCAATTCTCCACAGTGTTCGGTGCACATAGGAAAAAAAAATAATGTAAATGCAAAAAGCAGAAGTGGACTGCCCACTTACCTTCAATTAAACCTGTTAGAAAAAAACGTTAAATGAGGTAACAGATTCCATCTGGTGAGAGAGCTGAATTAGACTCCCAAATGAATACTGGCGCGGAGCTGAACTCACAGAGGGCTTGCATTGAACTTGAATGAGGCGCTTTTTTTCCCCGGGTTTCTCTCCAGTCACTGTAAACGCTAAAATGGGACATTCAGCTTTCTCATCTCCACGGCAGAATATATTTAGAGCTGTACCTAAGCGCGGCCAATCAGAGCTCTTTTGGCGGCAGCTGTGTCAGGAAACGCTAGTACATTTACTCTATTCACCGGGATGAATTATTTATCGGTTAGGAGATGAGAATTCATGGGAATAGCCCCGGTGAACTCCAGATGAAGGCTGTACAGGGGCCAATTACGCAGATCCACAGAGCCTTGTCATAAACCGGCAACCAACTGTCGGCCATTATCACTGCCGCTGCCGCCGTGCTACCATGCTAACCCCCTAGCATACGTGCTAATCTGCATCATGAGATTATTGGGCACGCGTTTCGTCTGTTCACCTCGTCTCTGGCCGCAGTAGCAGTGGTCTACTGCACTGATACACAAATATATATGACAAGGTTTCATGTGATACGGTTTCATGATACCATTGCGTGTCTGTCTTATTATTTGGAAAGGCTGAGGCTAATGCTAGATTAGCTACAGCCTAGCAGCAGTAGTAGTAGGTGTCTATGTGTACCAAAAAACAACCTTTGCGATCACAAGCTAAAATAATGTGGAATTATACATTATTTTTGTAAACTTAAAACATAATATGAAATAATATCTAGTGTACACCGTATCTATCGTGTAAGTTTGCCTCTGTCTGGTTAAACGATATTGGAAAGGATGGATAATATCTCTCTTGATGAAAAGAATGTGTTGTTTTTTTAAATCGTTTTTAGGTATATAACTGCTTTAAAAGTCCTTCCTTTTGGAAAAAGTATATATTTCTGACCACTTTTTCAAGGCTTATACATTCAAATCTGAACTAGCTTTCATACAGGCCTTGTGTGTTGCATTTATACGGCGGTTCGTGCCGTGTGGTCGTGGAAAAACTGTGAAAAATACAGTTGAGGAATCAGTCTTTCTTTGCACGCCGTGTACAGCCCAACGTAGTAAAAGGCATTCCTCGCGTGTCTCCAGCGAAAACGTTGTGGTTCCTCAGCTCTATAAGGTAGCAGGACTTCGTTAGCCGCGTCATGGTGTGTGTCACAGTGCAAGTGGCGGTTGAAAGTGTTTGCACAGCGCCGCAGCGGTAAATCGTCGCTGGAGTCGCTGCTTCTTCTGTCTGTATTTGGTCTGTATTCTGTCATTCAGGCTCACAAATATTCACCGGCGTCCCACTTGTGTCTGGTCTGAAGGTAAAGAGCGATGTACGGGGGGGGGGGGGGGGGGGGGGGGGCAATGCTAGCGTTGAGCGCTAACGCAGATTTCGCTATGGCTAATGCTCAGAGGCTATACACTTCACACCCTTATTTCCATATCCCCATAATAGGGAAAAAACATTGGACCACACCAGAAATGTCAGCTTAATCTTCCCTATGAAACAGAATTGAGGAGGTTAATGTACATAGCACATTAACACGGTCATATGTTTTCGCTTGTTGTCAGAAAAAGCGCAGCTCTCAGCCAAAGCCGTGAAGGGAAATCTATACATACTGTAATAATTAATATGTCCAGAAAATTAGAATAGTAATGAAGAACCGCCGTCATAACTCCTCCATATGCTTTTTGAATATACATCATTTTTAATCAGTGATCAGTAAATGTTGAAGTTTGACTAACACCGAGAGTGACATGCGCCGTCTACTTTGGACTGCGTGCCAATTATTCAACCAGGCCTGTGTTATGCTAAATGGTTCTGCTTGGAGTTACAGATCTACACTGTAGATATGAAATGTCTGACCAATAACGATCACATTAGGTTGTATTCAAATATTGGCATAAATGTTAACCAAATCTGCAAGTCTCTCTCAGTCTCTCTAATAATGTATTTAATATTTATTCTATTCTACTTATATATATATATATATATATATATATATATATATATATATATATATATATATGGGAAGGATAGTCCACAGCGGTTAGGGATCAGGTGTTTGGCTCCCTGCCTAAAGGTTATTGGTTATTGGTCTCTGCATCCAACATCTGCATCCTACCTGTAGTCACAACCTATACCTGAATGATAAAATCGAACTGTGTCAGTCGCTTAGGAAAAAAAACGTCTGCTAAATGCTAAATAGTAATAGTAATATTTGTGCATGTATGGGGTTAGGGCATCCTGCGCTACAGGTAGACTGCAGAAATTGGGGTTTAAACCAAGAACCTTTCCACTGGGAGGGGAACAGCCTAACCCCCACTAGACTATCCTTGTCCACAGTACAGTCCTGTGTAAACCGGCCTAGTTCAAGTGTAAGTGAACCCCATTTCAGCTGGAATTCAAACGGAAAATGCGTTTCTGAAAGTCCTAGGAAGGAGAGGAGAGGTGTTCTCCTGGTTACGATCCACTGCAAATGTAACAACCTTTTTTTCTTAAGCTAGCACACATCGTCGAGTACGAGCGTTATGATGAGTGGTGTTATAACGTACATGAAATGAACCGCACCACGGTATAAAAGTGTCCGAGAAGCTTAACCCTCTCTCGGAGGCAGCCGTCAACATTAGTCATTGCCCAGACAGAGCTCCACACATCTTAGTACAAGTGACAAAATGGCATAGCCTGCTACTATGTTGAAGCTTATAGGAGACCTACTTCCAGGATAGCCTAGTGGTTAGGGTCTGGTCTGACTCCCAGCCAAAAGGTTCTGGGTTGGATCCCCAATGTCCACAGTCTAAACGAGGCATCCTAGAGCAAGACGCCCCTCCTCACCCCTATCTCCTGAATGATGATGTATCGGAATTCACCGTAAGTCGCTTTGGATAAAAGCGTCTAAGGGCGTGTTCAGACCTAGCGTTTTTTGTGATAGGGAAAAGTTGAGCCGACCGTTTTTTCAACCAAAAAAAAAAGCTGGCAGCGTTTTTTGTCCTGAAAGCGCCGAGAGCGTTTTTTCTATCGCCTAGCAACGAACCCATTCTGTTCCGCTTGCGATTGGTCAGTTGTCAAAAAGACGGCTGACGTCGGGCACTTTTTTCCTGAAAGTTGAACTTTTTTCAACTTTTTTTACGCTCGGTGCGGGAGAAAAAAACGCAGAGAGAGGCGTTTAAAAAAACGCCGGGGACTTTTTCCAAAAACGCTCTGCTACATAGGAATATAATGTAAAATGAGCGCTGGCAGAAAAAAAAACGCCAGGTGTGAACACACCATAAATCGTAATAACTCATTCGTAAACATGCCAATACGTTCAGGACTAAGAGAAAAAACACGATTCTGGGTTAACTTAAACAATGCGGGCCGCCCCTCACCAGTGTACTCGGGGTCCACATGGGGCGGGTAGAAGCGGAAGTTGATGAAGAAGGGGATAGGCACGCCGAACTTGAACCACTCCACCACGTAGGGCGGCTGCTGGCCCTCCAGGGGGGGGGACACGTCGCACCCCAGGATCACGCTCTCTCCGGCGCGCGCCGTCACAAAGCGAGGCTCCTCTCTCACTCCGTGGACACCTGGGGAGGCGGGGAGGGAAAAAAAACACACAAACAGGGCAGTTTTTATTTTCCTCGTCCTTGATGTTTTTCAAGAGAAAGCGAGAGAGCACATGCGTTGTGCGTCGCGTTTTTTTTCCGCCCGCCTGGCAGAAATAAGAAGAAGAAGAAGAAGAAGAAGAAGAAGAAGAAGAAGAAGAAAAAAATGCCATGACGACAAAGTATCCCAATTTAAAACCCAATGATTAGGTAGAGATTCGGGCCCATCGAAAAAAAATACAAAATGTGCGACATAAGTGAAATCCATTTCGCTTGAAGACAGTGCAGCGCAAATATCTCAATAGCGCGAATATGAGTGCATGTAAATAGATACACACTCCCTCCCATCACCGCTGCAACCTCAATCAACCTCTCTCCTCTCCGTTTCCCCGGACCGCCCCCCTCTGTTATACTCTGTCACCGACCCAGGATGTATGTGGTTGTGTGTGTGTTGGTGCGTTGCCGTACTGTACTGTAGAGACAGAGCTGCCAAATGGACCGCCATTGATCATCGGCCCGCTGGCGAAGATGAGCGTTACTATGAGACACCGGCGGGAGCGCTGGCTGGCGCTACGCCACGGACGGCCAGGCACGCTGCTGCTGCCGAGCGCTGACCTATCAGGTGACCTATCGGCGTTGACCTATCAGATGACGGCACACCTGCCTCAGCAGAACGCTCGCTGCGATGGGGAGGAATGGATTTTTCTTTCCTCCCCCTCCTCTCCTCCCCCTCTCCCCCATCCACACCACCGGCTGCCTGCCACCCCCGCTTACATTGAACCTGCTGGAAGTCCTCCTCCTCCATCAGGTCAGGGCAGGCGCAGCTACCGCCGCCCCCCCCCCTCCGCCCCCCCCACACACACCTCAGACCAAAAATCACTTCAGGGATCAGGAGACATGCTGACGGTTCACACAGGAGAGGAACGTCGGCTGAATTACTTAACGCCTTCATTAACGGGATCGTTTGCGTTATCACGGATCAAGTCTTTACCGGGGAACGCAAGGCGCGTGTGTGTGTGTGTAGCCGTTGGTGTTGGGAGGTAACAAAAGTTTCGCAGCGGATGCGGTTGGCAGTCACAGAAAGTGTGACGTGGTGTAACCGCAGCGTGGTGGCATTGTGTTGCTGCGGGGGGGGGGGGGGGGGGGGGGGTCAGGTTTTTTCTGCTCTGGCGTCTCATCACCGCCGGTGTGTGAAATACCGATTCTCCAACTCTCCAACCGAACACATTACAATGAATCGCGTTTTTTTAGTCTTTTCATTAGAAATAGCCCCCTTACGGCCACACGCGATGGTTAGTGATTGTGTTTACTAGAGTTTAATCTCCCCCCGTCCTGTGATAGAGTTAATCCACTTTAGTTGATTTAGCCAGCTGACCAGCTTTTGGACACAAACTGAGCAGATTTAATCAAATTACACTTTTTGTTTTTGTTGAGTGGAGATGTAGTCGGCCAGTCACGGCCGCCGCACTCTTGAAATCTGCTTTGCTATCATATCTCTCTCTGGTAAGAAGCCACCATGGCTGAGCTACAACCTCCACGAACCAACTGAACCCCACAGCAGCCTGTCTGTCTGTCTGTATGTGCATGTGTGTGTGTGTGTGTGTGTGTGTGTGTGTGTAGCAGTGTTTGTACAACGAAACTAAATGTATGATTTGAAAGCGCAAAAAAAAAAGAAAAAAAGACACTAAAGGTGTGACCCATCTCAGGTATTTGAGACGACTACGCCGAATTCAGTCATATCTCCTACATAAAAACACTCAAACCACAGCACCACACACAGCAGCATAACACAGCGGGATGCTGGTGCTGGTTTTTTTTTTTACCTTTCACTCACATACTTATTATATGAGTTATTCAGCTTCTGTGGTTCCCACTGTGGAAACCTAGAAAGAGGCGTCTGGCAGCGGCGCTAACGTGACACACTGCCTACATTGTTTTCTCTGAGTAAGTAGAGTCACTTGACATAATACTGGGAGCCCCGCGGCACAACAGGGCACGCGACCCAAATCCATTGTTTTCTCTCCAGAGTGTTCAGATTGCAGACGGAGTTAGCCGGGCTCAGATTACCAGCCAATATTATTTTAAGGTCCCGGTGGCGCGGTGGAGCGGCGCTAAGAAGAGTAAGACAAGAGAGGAAATGATTGTAAAAAAATAATAATAAATAAAAAAAATACCCGTCCGGTGATATATTGCGTGACTAATAATTTCCCAATCCCTTTATGATATTCTCACAACGCGACCGTTAGCGGAGACCCTGTCACTGCTTCTGCCAGGTTCATTTTCTTAATGGGGACACGGCGGCCTGCGGGGCTTTATGGGAGATTTATTAACAGGAACATATTTACACTCGCAACACAAACATGAATGCTGCCTGTGTAAATCACGATGATACGTGCATCAATCACTCAATCCGTCTGCTGTCTGTCTTTATGTATCACTATATATCTGGCCCATTTCTTTATTTGATTCTTTCTTTTGATCCATCTTTCTTCCTGTCCATATGTCGTATTTATTTCTTTATTTCTTCCTTGTCATCAATCAATCTTTTTGTCTATTTTATTATCTACAAAATTGAGGAATCTAGTTATCTACAATTCACCAAGTATCTAGTTTTTATTTATTTCCTTTGTTCCTTCTTTCTATCTACCTGTCCAGTTCATGTCTACTGTACCTATCTAAATAGCCTTTCTTTCTTTCTTTCTTTCTTTCTTTCTTTCTTTCTTTCTTTCTTTCTTTCTTTCCATCAATGTTTCTGTCTCTCCATCCGTCTGTAATAATGTGTAACTATCCACCGGTAATAAACTTCCACCAACCCTGTCTGTCTTCCTTTCCATCCGGCCTTTCAGTCCATCAAGCCATTCTTCCTTTCTTCCTCTCCTTCTTTGTCTCCCTAACTATCTTGCTCTTCTCTCGCCTTCCTGCCTTCGCATGGCACAATAGAAGAAGTGTGTGTGTGTGTGTGTGTGTGTGTGTGTGTGTGTGTGTGTGCGGATCGATGGGCTCTGTATGACTACACAGCGATAGTTACCGGCCCAGACCAGACCCGTCGCGCTGCTGTAAATACCCAATGAACTCAGGTTTCACAGTGTGTGGACTGAAGAGCCGGAGAAGGAGCTGATGCAGAAAGACCTGTCCAGTAAGATCAGCGCCAATCAGACATTCAATAAATCTGGGAGGCCCCAATATGTTTAATGTATACTGCATACATATGTATATACTGTATATACATATATATCTATATATGTACATTTATCCTAAAACTGTATATTTACAGCTACGATGATAACATTTTTACTCCGGCATATTCCATAAGTCTGCACCTTTCAGAGCCGATACATCAGCTAGGTTGCGGCGCAGGTTCGCGAGCAGCAGGTTTACAAAGGCCTGGGAGACGGTGGGGGGGGGGGGGACGGAGCCAAAGCAAACGCTTTTCGGAGGTTGGTCATCGGCGTTTTGCCGGAAAAACGCCACCGCAGAGTTTGCGTGACACGCGGGAGCCCTCTGCGTCTGTGTCTCTGGCCGCGCTGTCGATAGCAGACATGTGTTCTGAGTCAGGCGAGCGTCTGTCAGGAGTAGCACATGAGTCAGCATGCCAGATCAGCAGAGAGGCGCTGAAGACTCGACGCCGGCGGGAGGTCCTAACTGACAGGGTTTTAACGTCATAATAGCCACTTGCAAAAAGGAAGCGCCGCGCGCCGTGCTAGCGGCGGGAAAAAAAACAAAAGCAAAAAAATAAAAAATAAAAAAACAGAGACAGATTTAAAAATAGAGGCTTTTGAGAGTGTGTCCTCCTCGAGGCGAGGGATGCTTTTAACATATTTCTAAAGCGGTGAGTTTCGACATATGAATTCTGTCTGCAACAATGTTAATTAAATCCCATGCAGCTCTGAGTAAATCCACCTTGGTAGGTTCTGGATAATATTTAGATGCGTTAACTTTAGCTAGCACGGCGCCGTTATGATACGACACCGAAACATCGTCATGGCGTTCGGTTCGGCCGGTTATCGTAAAATCTACTCCTTGCTCCCGGAGGCGGTGCCACAGATACAATCTTCCGAATTTAGATGAGACATTTTCGTTTTCAAATGAACAACGAACAGGCCTTCACGCTCGGTCATTATATTCATATAACTATATATAATTACTCACAGTGTTGATGTTCGGTTATGTGTAAGTGTTTGTCTGCGCAAGAGGCAACTCATCCGGCCTTAGCTTAAAACAGAGCATTCAAGGCGCCGGTAGTCACCTGCCGTCACCATCGCCAACAACAACACTCACAAAAGTGTGATGTTTCATTTAGTCAACGGCGCCCGGCCCTATAGAAAACCAACATAAACATAACAGTGACGACAGTGTCAAGATAATTAGCATACAGTCATGGTGCAGAACCAGACCATATTCTGCTGTATGGGTGCCAGCTGCCGTTCGTTCGATGCAGTGCAACAATACTAGTGAAAGAGTCGTGCATTTACTCTGTGAGACAGTGGTTCCCAAAGTGGGGTCCGGGGACCCCCGGTGGTCCGTGGCCTATGGCCATATAATTAACAAATCTCTTACATAATTTATACCAAAAAAAATGTTTTAAATTAAAACAAGCGTCCCTTTGAGATTTTCAATGCATGTTATTACGTAATACATTTCCTGGCAAGTAATACAAGGACAATATCTTGTTCAATGGGTTTGGGTTCAATGGGTTCCTTGTAAATACGTATATCCATTCTAAGAGGTCCCTGGCTTGAAAAAGATTGCAAACCCCCTGCTATAAGTATATATATATAAAAACAAACACAAACACAAAAATGAGCGTGCCTCACAAATGATGAGGATCCGGGCACCGGATTGGACGATCCCCCGGCGGCGTGGAGGATGTAAAGTAATATAGAGGAGGCCCGGGCTGAGGTGGAGATGGGATCCCAAGGACATGCGGCCACTGGGCTGGAGGGGCCACTGACAGGGCGGTAATTGAATGCCAGCCTGCATGTGCTGAAGGTTACATTAGAGAACGGCCCGCGTCTTTGTATGTGCGCGTGTGTGGCTTTGTGCGTAGGTGTGTGTGTGTGTGTGTGTGGGTGTTTGTGTGTCACTGTTTTTACCTGTATCTGTGTGTAAAATTTAAGTTCAAACCTCCAAGCTCTGTCAAATGTCTTTGCCTACCCATGATTCCCTGCCTGGTGTCATCAACACACACATCATGAAAATGACCAGAAGCTTTTTGACTCACACAGTCACTCGAACACAGTTTGTCGAACGTCCAGTGAATTGTATTACAAAGATATTACACACACACACACACACACACAGTCACGCTTGTGGACTCTGCCGCACAAGAGTGCTTTTAATTCACCTGCCTCACTGAGGATGTGGGCTAAAACCAGAATCACTGAGGTCCTGAAATATCCATCAAGCTGCTAATCACCATTTACCTTTCACTTTAGCACATTCTCTCTCTTATCTCTTTATCTCTCCATAGCTGTCTTCTTCCTTCGTCCTTACTCCCTCTCCAGAGCCCCTCTCGCTCTTTTCTTTTGTATTACTCCATAGCAATCTCCCTTTTCTTTTGTCTTTTTCATAGCACTCTCGCTCTTTCCTTCTTTTTCTCCATATCACTCTTTCATTTCTCTCCCCATAGCTCACTCTCTCTCTCTTTCCTTCTCGCTCTCTTTAAGCTCTTTCCGTAAGTCCTTTCTCTCTCTCTCCCCATAGCGTACCATCTTTCATTCTCTCTCTGTCTCTCTCTCTGTCTCTCTCTCTGTCTCTCTCTCTCTGTCTCTCTCTCTCTCTCTCTCTCTCTCTCTCTCTCTCTCTCTATGTCTCTCTCTCTCTCCCTCCCTCTCTCGCCAGTGTATCTCTGCAGCAGCTCTCCCATCTCACCCCACTGTTCGGCTGTAAAAGAGACCTCCCGAATTAAAGCCGGCTGTTTTGGATGCTGTGTTTCTCTTAAGCAGCAGCAGCAGCAGCAGCAGCGCTTACCTCTCATGATAACTCATAAGCAGCCTGGGGAGCGTCGGCAGACAAGGGAGCCCTCGGCTGGCCTTTTCCCGCTGGCCAATTTACAAACAAGAGGCTGACTGTGCACTCGGCGTCTCCCCGCCGAAGACGCAGAAGAGAAGGGTGCTGCGGCGGCGCGGGCGACACTCGCCTTGTTTTTACGACGCGAGCCCATCATCGCGCCTCGCTTGACGTGATTAAACCGAGCGTACGCCGAAATGCGGCCAGCTATTTTTTATTTTTTTCCCTTTCCCATCGGGAAAAGGCGGTCCACTCCGGTCGATGCTCCGGCTGGCGTTTATCTGAGGAGACAGTGACCTCGGTGTCATCCACTTTTGACATTTTCTGGAAAAGACAAGAGTCTGTGGGTCTGTGTTGAAATAGTCTGGGGCAGCGGTGGCCAACCTTTGACTTTAGGGGGACCACTAAATTGTCATCAAGACCTTTCTTTCGTGGACCACCTTGCAAACGGTAAAAAAAAAGTAGATAAGAACACATGCTGAGCAAAGAGTGCCAGCGGCCCCTTTATACACAATTATTACCGCAAGAAGGCCATGGCCAGTGGGA